>KN475186.1:6146-17626 GCA_000787095.1 Periophthalmodon schlosseri
ACACACACACACACACACACACACACACGCATGCACACACACACACACACACACACACACACACATACACACACACACACACACACACACACACACAAATAAATAAAATAAAAATGTTGGCCCTAAATTAAAAAAGTATCCTTGTCTGCATTACTGTTCCCTGAATAAGATCCTGGGCCCTGTACTGAGTTTTGCATTAGGAGATTCAGTCCCACCCTTCACAGTTTATCTGTTGTGTCACTTATATAAATGTGCTGGTGTGACCTACATGATCAGCATCATTCACATGCAACGAGAAGTATATGGAAACCTGAAACAAAACCAGAAACTGAGGTCTGTCTGGTATCAGAACATGGCATGCTATGTTCTTTGTCCAAACTATTCCAGACACCATCCAGTCTTTTTCCAGGCTTACTGTTTTGAGATAATAAGTTACATAGTGTTGCTTTACAAATATTTTTATTCTTTTCAATTTGTAATTAGTACAATATACAGTCTTTCCATTGTTGCACTAGGAGTAGGCTATTGGGCGAGATGCATTGTACTGTGAGCTGCTCATCTCTCCACTCGGAACAAACAGTAACCGCAGCCTGATTGGACAAATAATAAGTTTCTATCATCTGCTGGTACTTCATCACTCTGGTTATTGTTCTCCTTCTCTCCCTCTCTCCCTTTCTCCCTCTCTGCCTCTCTCCCTCTCTGCTTCTCTGCCACTCCCTCCTCTTTGACAGTGTTTTTGTGTGCACTTCATTCTCCATCTCATTGATATGTTACAATCAATAGTAAACAATTCAATTCAAGTAATGTTTTCCTCATTGTTTAGACTGTCCAATTATAAATGAAGGCCAAGCTGTCACCACAGTCTCCCATTTCACTGCCATAGTCAGGCATACATACATACACACATATATATACAAATACAGTGTGCATGGTGCTTCATCTATTATGTTATGAGCCCAGTGCAGCCTGGAGTCACGTCAGCTAGTGTCATATGAGCTGCACATCAGCCCGATTCCCCCGCAAAGAGAAAATTACAGCGATGCATTCAGGTGTCCCCTCCGCGGTGCGTTCAGGGCCCGTCCGTGGGCTGAGAGGCAGGCAAAGTGGATCTGACAGGCTTAGATTAAATGCCAGAGATGGGGCGTTTCTCACACACGCTGCAGCCTCCTGGACAGATACCTAATTAGCCACTTCCATGCTCTAACAGAATGCCCCCATCCAGCGGTGCGTTTGTGGATGTAGGATAATGTAATGCTGTAATATTGTGGAACTCTGGAGGGGAGTGTTCATTTATATGTCTCAATACTTAGCAATCTGTATTTGCTAGAGTGAGCCGGGGCTATTCTTTATCACCAAATGATTCTCGGATAAAATTGCCTTTTTATTCTCCCTTGGTAAGTCAGGGTACAATAAGCTAAAGATCATATTGATATTGCAGTGTTTTTTAAGTGTAAATGTGTGGTAAATGTACCTAGTTAAACATAAAGTTCCAGACTTTATATCCCATTTTGGAGTTGGAAAAACTGTGATGCATATATAGCCAGTGCAATCTCATCACTTCATCTAACACATATCAAATGTTTATAGACACAAACTCATGCACCATGTGATCATACTTACAAAGAGATGACAGATACTGATGCTGCTTCTGTCATCAAAGTATCAACCTGTGGCTCAGCTGGTCGAGTGTTCATCTTATAACCCGGTAGGTTGTGTTTTTGTCCAAACTACAACAGTCCACGCTGCCCTCGTGGTCTTGAACAACCCTTACCCACCTGGCCCATGAATGTGATGTTTTAGTCAGTGTTTGGAGGGGGTCAAAGATGTCACTGAATATTTAAACTGACAGAAAAATGTGTTCCTTGTGTGTAAGTTGTCTCAGCATTTTGGATGAACTTTTGTAATTACATGGATATGGATTCATATTTAGAATTCAGTGCTATCTCCTGTAACTTCCTTCCAAACTTTTCCTCAGCTGCCACTTGACTGGTGTAAAAATACGTTAGATAACCAGAGGTCCTATGCTACCAAACTGAGAAACAGTTGGAGTGGCTCTGCTGTATTTTTGTCTTGTCAAAATGTGTCTTGCTTCATGATATATTGTAAAAGCACCTCTTAGGACTGAAACGACTGAGTGCTTTCTACATCAAAATAAAAAGTGTTGCATCATCTGATAACCAGGAAGCGTGCTGTTAGCATGCTAGTTATCACTAGCTTTGCCACGATGGAAAAACTCCGCTCAAACCTCCGGAAGTTGTGAAAAGTGCTTATAAAGTCAGATTTAATAATTAGGATGCTAGGTATGTGTTAGGAAAGTGAGGACTGCTGCAAATTAGTTCTGTTTTTCATGTTCCATATGAATATACAGCCATATACAGCACCTTTAAGCTTGTGAAGCCCTTTATGAATCCAAGTTACTATTAATAAGAAATAAATCTGTGAAAAAAATACATAATCAAAGTCAAACTTGGATACTGTTTTACATAACCACTTTATAGCAAAGTTACAGTGTCTTTAACAATCGTATCACTTTTAACTTTTAACCTTTGTTAGAAACACCAGGGGATCAAATGGGAGGTGTTTCTGCCATCACCAGTGTATTCCTATAAGAAGGTGCCAGTCTGCCTCTCTTCACTGAAGGTCAACTGATCCGGTGTGGCACAACAAAATGCAGATACCATCTCCTTTAGTGTGATCGTCATGGATACTATCACATCAAACCATGAAGGATGCTCTCTCATGCTCTCTCATTCCCTCTCTCTCTCTCCCTCTCTGTCTCTCTCTCCTATCTCCTCCCATATCGCCTCTCACGCCTGGGTGCACGCTTGCCGGACAGGAAATAAATCTGATTATGCCGTGCGTGGGGTAATGTTCAATAATAAAAAGTATTATTTGCTAAGATCAATGCGTGTCGCCGTAGTGATGAACTACAATGAATGAATAGTGCCGGGTGCCTGCAGTAAATTTTGATGTGTTGGGATATCGAACACATTGTGACAACATAGTGCTCGCCAGGGCTGTAAACCATCTTCCAACAGGCTGCTACACATCCGCCTACCCCATTCTTACACAGCAGGGCGAGCATAACTCAAGCCACGGAGCCACGGCATGCACAGGCTAAGTGTGTGAGGGATTACATGGCAATAAGCAAATATAGGACAGCACTAAATATTCATCATCAGTGTACTGACTTTATAGGGCATTTTGTGAGGGCAAATGAATGGTAACATTCTGAGCACTCAATAATATTACAGCCCAGTCACTGAATGTTTGACCAAATCTGGACAGTGCATAGAATGGCTTGAGGCTTCAACAAGGGCATGTGTTATTGGCTGCATTCGTCAATATAAGCTGTTATCAGACAAGCAATTTAGTGAGTGAACATAGGAGAAAGATGGTATAATAAAGGTTATATAGAACTCTAGATAAAAAAAAACAAAAAAAAAAAACAAAACTGAAAAATGTTTATGTGTTCTGACAAAGGGCAAAGTCAACAGCAGATCGTTTATCGTGGACTTTTGAACCATGTGTCCTGTAGATATTATTCTGTTACTGAAAGATTATACCAAGATGAGCAAAGGTTTATATGCTACATTTTAGTTCTTTTCTTTTCTTTCCCTGAGCGTGAGCCCCTCCTTGAGCAAGTAATTTCCTTCTCCCCTCACATCGTGCTGGGTGATTGGTTTGTTGTTTTGAACCCAGAATGAAATTTGCAATAATTTTAAAATGAGAAAAAGTTAGTTTCATTAATTTGCTGAAGAGGTTATGAATTTTATCAGAACGAACTGAGATGCTCCAAATGACCAGTACCAAGGACAGCATTTAGTCCAGGATATGAAGTACCATGACTAAACAAAATATCTAAAAATGGCAAAAAAAAAAAAAGTAAATTGTCACACACTTGAAGTGCTGGGGGTGAGGTGCGTTAAGTGTCTTGCCCAAAGACACAATAACAATATTCACCTGTGGGACCAAACCAACCAGAGGGTCAGTGGAACTAACCACTTCACCAACAATATTTATGCTGGGAGTGGGAGCTAGTGTCTACAGTGGAGGAGGATTATAGTGTATCTCCTCTGTGTATGTTTGTGTGACCCAGGAGCTCACTGACTCCCTCACTTAAGCCCCATGTGAGAGTGACAGGACTCAGATGACGGCTGGATGCACCAAACTTTCGCATGCTTAGACTTTACCTCACTATCACTTGACATTCTGAGAAAAAACAAATCAACAAACCACCTTTAAGTCGACTTGTACAGTGAAAAATAAACAGAGCTAAGCCACAGCGGTGTGCTCCACTGGCCCCTGACTGCTCGCCTGGGCTGGCCTCAAAGCACCACCACGGGGAGGCTCGGGGTATTTAAGAACGTTATCTCTAATGCACAGATGTCTTAAAGGTCCCACTGGAATAGGCCTGCAATTTTCCCTCCTAATTAAAAATTAATTAAATCGGCAGTGGCTCTAGCCAGGCATAAAGCTGAAGGCCTGCGTAACTACTGGAAATGCAATCATTTATTTAACTCAATTACAGAGACGCGGCACGCTCCTCTGCCTGCGCATGTCACCTGGACACGCATGGGCAGTGTTATATCAAAAAGCACCAAGCAACAAGTAGTAAACAAGTACTAACTTTACACGCTGCTTTCACTTGAGAATATAGACACAACATCACTGCTAATAAGGATTACAGCTGATTCTTCCAATCAGATTAGTATTAAAAAACATAATAGGGGAACATTCAGCCTTGAGCTATGTATGAAACTAATTGTGCTTTTAATAACAGCTTACAATGCTATACTATAGCCAAATGTGATTTCATATAACTGCTTTCAGAAGAGGAGATGAGCGCTAATTAAATTAATAATCACAACCTCATTTGCATTTAATGGATAAATACATTTACTAAAAACTTCCTGAATGAGTATTTAAAAGTTATTCTCAACATATGCAGTTTGCAATGTAGGAACATTTTCAGGAAGTGCATTAGACGATTGCCTATTTCTTTACCCTTGACATATTGTTCACGACTCATTAATAAGATTAAGCAACCAGAGCAATGGTGCCTTGAATGTAGGACGATGAAGATTACTCAAACATGAAGAACTACAAAAATAAACAATGAATGGTGAGGGAAAACCACTGGAACATGGTTAAAAGCTCTTAACAGTCGACTTCTGCGTTGCCCATTAATTATAGAGGTACAGTGCAAAATAAATACATAAATAAATCCATTTTTGTGTTGGCTGGAATAGCTATGCATTTACTATACCCTGCATCTAACCACATAACCCCACAATCTTGTCAAACTTTTCCTACCATTCACTGGAGACTTGCTGGCAGCTTGTTTGTATTCTGCTCTCCCTCCTCACCCTGTCGTGATGGATACATACATAGTCATAGAGATATCCTTTGTCACCTGTTGTGGCTGCCTCCTCCCCGGGGGCTGATTTGGGGTGATTGATCAGAGATTCAGACACCGGATCAATAAGGCTTTCACCTCTCTCTTGGCAAGAGCAGAAGGGGGCTCGGCAATGGGCTCCTATGCTGTCCAATTATTCGGTAATGGAATACTGGATCGCGCCCAGGACCATTAACACGCGGGACACTGGGGAGAGCAAGTAGCAACTGCTAATTGTTGGGTTTTATTGTAGACTGTGACAACAATGCACTGGCCTAAGTTTGGCTTTTTTCTGTCTTTAACACAATACTGGAGCTGCTTAGAACAGCACTTTTTTCCCTCTGGCTGACTGCACAGTCTTCACAGCAAAAACAAATGAATGAATGGATTTTAAAAAATGAATGGATACATGAATAAATAAGTACATACAAACATTTCTGCATTAGTTTTACAGGCTTTTTTCAATATAGTAATTAATATTATTGTAATTAATTGGAGTAAATATCAAAGTCAATGAATTAGTCAAAAATCCTTAGTCTAACACAAAAATCCTATCCATCTAGCATATTATTTATCTTGAAAAAAAAAAATCTAAAATCTACTCTGAATGTAAAACAATTACACAAGTTCATTTGATTTAAAGTGGACACATTATAGTGCATTGACATTCTTGGCGGTTGGGCTTTAGGCTAACTGCCGTTTGCTCTCAATGCAAATCCAGGCTAAATGCTTCAAATGTAAAGTGAGTGCTAACTGCATTCATTAAAGTCAACACATGATATCCATAGGTACATCAGTCTAAGCTTCGTCTCATAGCCACATCCTGATTTGGAGATTATCACAAAGATGGCAGCGTGACCTGACTTGAACAGTTTGAAAATGTCATTACCAAAAGAGACAGTTGAAGTTAAAACCTTTTTTGAAGAATGAAAAAGATCTCCCAGAATCTCTAAAGCTGAGTTTGTCATCATTTTAGGGGCTTACATCTCTTTAGGATAGCGTTGGGTTTTTTGGCGTTGCTGTGTGATATAAACGTTATAGAATCAAAGATAATCCTCTCTGGAGATAACATACAAAAGCTGGTGGCTGTTTTGACGATGCGTTTGAGTGCAAGAGGACTCGGTACATCAGCTAAGGCATTCACTGCTCATTGGTTTGTTTGATTATTAATTAGCCCGCAGTGTATTCAGCATTTTTTTAGCCTTACTTTTGTGCTGTGTTTGAATTAGTCATGCTACATCAGTGCTCAGTGAGATGTCAATAATGGCAGTTCTAACTGTGATGAGAAACTCCCTTTCTCATTATAAGAATATGTTATTATTACACTGACTAACACAGAGAGGGGCGGAGAAGACTGGAGCAACAATACTGTTACATGCAAGTCACCTAAATAAAAGTAATAACAACGCATTTTTATCATAGCAAAAGAGTGAACATGTGAATAAGGGAGGAGCTACTGTAACTACACTAAAACACAGACTCTAGTTGCCAGTGGTTTGGAGTCCAGTTCAGTCCATTGAACAACCCAACCCACTCTCACGGAAAACTGTATAACTGAAATATTACCTAAGGTGTGAACCACAGTCTGTATAAAGAAGTGGCCTAAGGGAGCGTGACATCACCCATAGTGTTCGGCTCCAGCTCCATGAAGCTTGTTGAGGCTAGCAGTTATAGGGGTGAATATGGAGCCAAGTTCCATATTTGGAATTCCGATCACGAATATCAAAACCAAAGAGCCAATCCGGAGCAAGGCTGTTGAAGGTAACGTCACTTCCCGCCCGCACCATTGGTTTAGCAGGGAGTGGATGATAGCAATGCTGTCAATCAAACCTGTCAGGGAAAGAAGGCACCTCATTGGTCTGTTATTAATGTTGATATATCTTGATTTACAAACAAAATTGTGAAATAAATACACCAAGATCATGTAGCATGGGTTAATGTGAATTTTTTAAGATCAAAATGACAAGCCTGATAGCACCAGTTTCGGAGAGAGGGACAACAGTTTTTCAACAGTAAGTGAATTAGAGTCAGTCAGTCAGCTCGATGGAGCTGGAGCCACGCTATGATCACTGACGTGAACTGTCATCTGAGGCATGTATTGTATGTTCAAGACCCTTATGAGTCATCTCGCACATAATAGCATATTCTGATTAGCCTTATTGTTCCATTTTAGGTCAATGGATTTAACAAATAATAGACACTCCTTTCAGTGTGGAGCGAGGAGTTTGCAAAAGTACATTTTGGAAAAGTGCTGAGTCATGCTTAGCAAATTTTAATCCAATATGGCTGACAGCCAGTTTAGTGTACGGCTCAGGCCTAATCAACCAACAAGAAAAGTGTTTCCAATATGTCAATGTAAAAATGTAGTCAAATGTAATCACCTGGACAAGACGTTTTTTGCTAAAATCAAGAACCCATTGTCAAGTCTGAAAGTACTGGTCTTCTACAAATCTGCTGTGAATTTATTAAGAACAAACTGCCGTAGTAAAATAATCATTGATATAGTTAGCAGCAATTGGTGGGTTTCAGATTGTAGACTGTGATGATGTCATACTCTCATCTGAGGGGCAAGAGCCAGATTTTCCTATTGATTACGTTGTAATTTGCCATGAAATATCTAAAGGTAAAACCACAAATGTTGCCTGATGATTTTTATGAGTGACTGGACAGATTAACGTCTTGTAATACAACAATTCAGCTGCCCCCATCAGTATTAAATATTATTGGTTTATGTTGTGTTGTCATCCAAAACACAACAGCTGTGACTATATAAAGAGGACACAAGAGAAGTGAAGAAATAAGTATATCTTTTCATAACAGAAACAAATCCAGAAGCAAATACATAAAGTTGCATTCATTAAAGTACAAGTAAAATAAATAACAAAAATAAAAAAGGTACTAAACTCTAAGCTCCTCTTGAAAGTACAGTTTAA
This sequence comes from Periophthalmodon schlosseri, assembly GCA_000787095.1. Classification (NCBI taxonomy): domain Eukaryota; kingdom Metazoa; phylum Chordata; class Actinopteri; order Gobiiformes; family Gobiidae; genus Periophthalmodon; species Periophthalmodon schlosseri. Next base: position 14,478 of record KN475186.1, read on the forward strand.
TCAAAAAAGTTACTCAGGTAAATACAAAAGCAACCCTATTACAACCCACGTTTCAGGGTGCGCTGTGGCTATGAGACCTCTGAGCTCACAACACCACCTCCTCCTCCTACTCTTTCACTAAATTTGCACTGTACATCTCTGCACTCAATGCAATGTACAGCAGCTACAGCAGTGCTTCATATTCCCTCCACTGTAATGCAATCTGCTGGGCCTTTGTAGCCGGGAACGCGGGTCTCCGCTGGGATAGTCTGGATGGTTCAGAGATGATGTAGTCGACTCTGCCGCAGATAGCAGTTCTGTTATGTGTTCGCCTGCAGTTATGTCTTTGGTTGTGGTAAAGAAGCAGTCTCAGGGGTTGGGGGACCTTTGCCGCTCTGCGCTCTACACCACAGTTCAGAAACGTATTGGTGCAGTATCAGGGCGAGACCTTTAGCTTCCGATTTGTGCCTGGATCTACAGTGTGTGTGGATCATAAGAGCAGAGGGTTAGTGTAAACTGCAGTTCAGATTTCACAAATGTGCAAACTCCCCGCTGTAGTTCACTGGCTGTTGGATAAAAATACACTAGTTACAGTCAACAATGGTTAAAAGAAGTATTTTGTAACTAACTGATGCTAATGTGTATCTTTAACCTGGTTATGTGTGTTCTTACTGTAAATTGTGAGCCTTAAACATGCTCTATTTTATTTTGTATTTCCTTGCAGGGGCAGTACCAGACATTTTTAGTTGGAGGAGCTATGGGGGTGCTAAGTTCTTAAATGGGGGTGCTCACTTAACATGTTTATTTAGAGCCTTTTATGGTTGTGAGTGTTTAAAAGTAGTTAACCCCTGTCGTGAAAAACCTAATATTGAATTCTTTTCAATTGTAGTTTTGAACACTCTGCGGTTGCCATTTGAACATTTTTAGTCAAGATTGAATGTCCTATGAAAATTGAGCAAAAATCTTTGTATCTATCTAAGGGGGTGCATTAGCCATTCTAGAGGAGGCTAGTGCCCCCTCAAGCCCCCACTGGCGCTGCCACTGTTTCCTTGCCTGAGATTCAGAATACACACTTCTCCAGTACATTACGAAGATGTGACTCACCACTGAATCTCCCCAAATTCAGATTGCGTGATTGACAGGTGGATTAGCCAATCAGGGACATTCACAGTCTGTCCGTATTGAAACAAATATGGCTGCTTACGAGGAAAAAACAGGGGGGAAAAAATATCACAGGGGACTGAAAAACATCAAAGATTTCTGCCGAATCAATGAGTAAAGCACCAAACTCTGTTAATCTGAGCAATTTCAAAGCTCAAAGTGAGCTCTTTAGTTTCACATATGGAATGAACTAACCTGACTGCATGAACAGGTTGTGCTTGAACCTGGTTTGAGGTGCAACAGAAGGTGTGTTGGCCATACTGATATCCCTCTGTATAAAATAAATAAAAAATAAGTAAAAAATAAAATAAAATAAAGTTCCCTTTTTGTCCTGCCAGCACAGATGAAAATAGTCTGAAAGGCTAATGCTGACACACGTGTTAATTAAAGTGAACTGTTTTAAACACATTTTCACAGTTGGTACAAAGTTTTAATGAGAGTGGATGTCACTGACAACATGTTAAACACTACACAAATAAAATGAATACTTCACCGGTGGACACTTCTGTGTTTAGAAAGAGGGATGTTTGTGTCTCAATGCTAATGCCAATGTAAATTTTGAGGCATAATATTAAAACTGTGTTCTACATTTAAAAATCAATCGGGTAGTCTTTATTTTAATTAATCTGAATTTTAATAGGTTGTTTATTTTATATTTTATGCTTTTAATAAAAGTTACCATAAGCTCTGAGACACAGCGAGCTAGTTAGTGTGCTGCTGTGCACAGAGCCAATTCTAAATATATATTTTTCAACCTAGCCTAGTTTATTTGTATCATTTGTTGTGGGTAGATAGTCATAGCATGACAAATAAATGCAATCTTTACTCATGTATAATTGAACAGGACATTTTCAGATATGCCAAATCTACTTTAGTATCAATCTCACCAGTAGACAGAGTGATGTTTTGCCATTTTCTCTCTCTCTCTCTGTAAATGTAAAAGTCTAGCTGATTCCATTTATGTCATAATTGTGAATGGGAGGGTCTGATTTCACTACAAGCCGAACAGTTTGATAGCAGTAATTGTGATTTTTGCATCCTGTCTTAACTTCTCTGACTGTCATCTCATGTTAAATTAAGACTTTAACTGGCATATTAAATACATGAACCAATGAGCCAATTAAGATGTGCATTAGTCAATTTCCTTGTTTAACTGCGAAGAAGACAATAGCCTTATCTAATTACACTGTAGTATTTTGGTACTTTTCCCTTGGAGTGATTCATTTGCCTTTTTCCAATAAAAGAACACCCACAGAGTTGTGTACTGTTGCTTTGTTCTTCAGACTGACTGGTGCCCCACATGAGCAAATAAAATAAATAAATCCACACCAATGTATTCTTTTTTTCCTCTCCATCTCTCCCTCTCTCTTTTCCTCCGCTGCTCTCTCTCAGTACCTGCTCCAAGGCCTGAATCATGGCTGCCATCTTGGCTCAGTCACAGGCAGCAGACCGGGCCCCTGGGCAGCACAATCAAAGGCGTGTGTTCCTGTGAGGTGTCCAACTTGTTTTTCTCTATTTGTCAGCCCACTTTCTTTCCCTCTGTTGCGTCATTGCGGTTAATTAAAATCAAACGAACCAAAGTGCTCCACACAAGTTTAGGCTAGTTCCTGTTTTTTTTTTAACTCACCAGGACTGGTCACTGTGAGAAAAGCATTGGATTTGTAACAGTTGAGGTTGCCAATTGGTATCAATTTATCACAAATGCTGTTTTGAAGATATGCAAAATATATCTTTCAGAATGCTTCAAAGAGAGACAATAAAATGAAATGGGAACAAATGTTTGTTTTGATCTTTCAAAGTAGAGTTTAGTTTAAGTGATAGACCTATATGTCTGCACTATTTGGTAATTCTACAGTCCTGCAACATTTGATATTTAAAGGTACACTGTGTAGGTGGGGGGGTCCACTACCTGTTTGTCTCCATGGAAATGGTATTGCATGGCCTGGAAAGTATGGCATCAGACGTATTTATCTTACAATTATGTATATATATATACACTGCTCAAAAAA
>KN475187.1:3576-17449 GCA_000787095.1 Periophthalmodon schlosseri
ACAGCACGCGGCGCTTTGTTGTGACGACGTTTACGGCGACGTCAGCTCCCATTGGACACCGCAGTTTTCTAACGAGGAAGTCAGCGGATTTGTTTCTTTTATTAAGTGGTTTTAGATGAATATTGTGATTTAAATGTGTAAATTATAACAAAGATCCACAGTGTCACAGATTAGACACAGTGTCACTATAGAGACACAAACACAGTACGACTGATTTAAAGGATTAATGAAACAAGCGTGAATGAATTAAAATACAACTCCAGGAATGTTTTTGATGAGGAGCTAACAGTATAACATCATTAAAAGCTCAAAAAAGTCAACTTTAAACAAGCCACAAGCCTTGTTATAAAACCCTATGCAAATGAAAAGACAAAGAAAAATGCTAAGTATTTATAAGTCTTTTTCTAATTGGGTTTAACAAGAGGATAGACATAGGGATTACAACTCGAGATTGCTTAACTAACAACAAACCTTTCCCTCTTAAGCTAATTATACCCAGAATGTAAGCCAAGTTTATCTGCATTAGCGAAGGCAAAGAAAGAAGCGATAATGCTAGTGTAATTAGCCAAAGATTAGCACTAAAGAAGACTCGTGTCCCCCTTCTGTCTGCGGGGAAAGTACAGGAAACAAGTCTTAGAAATAGATCACAATAGAAGCTCCACGTTTGAGGGTCAAAGAGGAAGTTCCACTGTTCGGAAATCATTAGAAATCTGTTTGTTTCTATGGAGATGTTGTTTTCCTGAGGAGCCCGAGTCCCTTCTGCTCTCCGCCTGTGTAAAGAAGAGGACTGAGCGAGTGCGACGTCACCCACAGCGTTCGGCTCCAAATGAAGCTCATCGAGGCCGGAGCAGGTATAGGGGCTAATTTGGAGCCGAGCTGCATATTAGAAATTCCGATCACGAGTATCATAGCAACCAAAGAGCCAATCCAGAGCGAGGCTGTTGAAGGTAACGCCCTTTATCCGCTCCCTGTTAAACCAGCGGTGCGGGGGCTTAGCAACGCTGTCAATCAAACCTGTTGCTAACGCTAACGGGAGCGACCTCGGGGAAAGAAGGCGCCTGATTTGTCTGTTATTAATGTTCATATCTTGATCTAAAACAAAGTTCTACCATTTAATGTTGAAGAATTTTCTGTTATTAATGTTCATATCTTGATCTAAAACAAAGTTCTACCATTTAATGTTGAAAATTGTTATTATTGTCTAAAGAGTGTTTTTATGATCATCGTGGTATCGGAATCGGTATCGAGTATCAAGCCTATTCCTTAGTATCAAAATAGAGTTTGAAATTTTGGTATCGTGACAACACTCCTCCATAGACAAACAGGTAGTGTCCTCTGCAGAAGAAAAGCTACATAATGCACCTTTAAATGAATTCCTTTGACAGACACAAGTCACACAGGTGTGAAGAGGAGATTTGTATAAAACATTGGTTAAGGAAGAAGCAGAAGAAGCAGAAGAGGCAGGTGGAGGAAACTAGTTTGTCACCAAATCTGATGCCAAAAACTAATTAAGTTTTTTGGCTCTGACTCAAAGACTCAAAGACACAAACAAAAACATCATCAGCCCCGTCTCAGCGAAAGGCTCAAAGACGGATCGGAATCGAAGAACATTTTGAACAGACGCGATTAGCAACTAGCACTAAATATCTTGGTAGTAGTAGTAGTAGTAGTAGTAGTAGTAGTAGTAGTAGTAGTAGTAGTAGTAGTAGCAGCAGCAGTTGTTGTAATAGTAATAGCAATAGTAATAGTAGTAGTAGTAATAATAATAATAATAATAATAATAATAATAGGAGTAATAGCAGTAGTAGCAGTTGTTTGATGTTCACAATGTTTGAACTTTAGTTGTTCTGTCGTTACTTGAGAGAGAACAGCTCCGTAACACATTTGGATCAGTTTTGTCTCATTAGCATTTATTTACTTTGTCTCAAGTAAATAAATGTCTCAAGTAAATAAATGCTGTTTTCAGTGTCTGCTCTGGTATCGGTTGATATCGGGGATCGGCAGATATTTAAAGCTATAATATCGAAATCAGTACTGGAACTGAAAAGGCTGGATCTCCTAATGCCAAGTCTACAAAAACACACAGCAACATTGTTCCTGAGTAAAAACAAAATGAGAAACAAGAATTGTGCCTCTTGGAACAATGCGTCTCATCTGAAGTGAAGACATGTGGCTTTAACAAAGTCCATCTTGAATCTAAACTGTAATGTGTTATACTATTCTGTCACCACTAAGTGGCAGTATAATGACCTCATATGTGGACACCAGGACCTTGGTTGTCCACATATGAGGACGCAGGTCCTAGGAGGTTAAAATCATACTTCGGCACATTCTCTATTGAGATAGTTACTTTTTATGTCATACTGTGGAATATTATAGCCAAAGGAACAGTGTTTCCATGGAAACGAGCAGAAGGTGGGTCGGCGCGTCCCTAAAGTCAACACAATGCTCGTCTGAAAAATGGCAGATATTTTGTTCAAACTGTTGAGCCATATTCAAGTCTGAGAGGAGCAAACCTTTGAACACAGGAGACAATAGAAGGAAACTCCACACTGGATTCAGTGACTCAGCACTTTGAAACGACACAAACATAAACATGACAGACACGTCCAGATCAGAATAATGACTCATTTAACAAAATAAACATGAAGGAGTCATGAGGAAGGTATTTTAAAGTCTATATCTCTACGAACAAAATATTGGCTTTTTTTTCATTATTTGACCTATATACACTTAAAAACCAATCAAACACCACAGCTACTGATATTAGCACCAATACAGTGTCTGTGAACTTTTATAAACGACTGAATGAAAGAAACAAATCCACTGACTTCCGCATTAAAAAACTGAGGTGCAGAACAGACCCGGGTCTACGGGGGGCGCTAAAGGGAGCATCGCGACCTCAGTTAAAAATGTCTGTGCTCTCATTTCATGTTTGCACCTCTCAAATGCTCGGTCTTGGTCTGCACCCGAGTCTGGTCCAATGGGAGCTGACGTCGCCGTAAACGTCGTCACAACAAAGCGCCGCGTACTGTCGGCGCCCCCTATGGACAGCTGCACGTCACACTAGAGCAGCACATTTTTATTCATTTGTACCAAAATGACGACGCGACGCTGCCGAATCCTACGAGTATCAACGATTAAGAAAATAAAACTGGAGAAGGAAGTGCGTACGTCACAGTGGGCGTGTCACAGTGGGCGTGTACGTCACAGTGGGCGTGTCACAGTGGGCGTGTACCGGTGGAGGTTAAATGGGGGTAGATGTGCAAAATGGCGTCTTGAAAATAAGCGATTAAAGATTTACTCGAACATGAATCACTCCAAATACAACTTCAGAGGCTCAGTGAGAGGCAGGGAGATCGGTCTGATTTAAGGTCTTGGAAAAAATAGATTAAAGATTGACTCAAACATGAATCACTCCAGATACAACTTCGGGTGAGTAAAGCGTTCCTGTTTGCTAACTAGCCGACTTCTATAACGATGGTCAGCTTCGGCCTTGTGTCCGTTCAAAGACACTCCCCTCGCTACAGCCGTCCTCTTATCAAACCATATTGACCAGTTCACAAGGTCGTATTTTGAGCCGTTTACTGATACTAGCTTAAACCTGCTCAGATTAGCCCTTGCGCTGCGAGACAAGCTAATTACTACCTGCCCTGTGCTACATCTGCAGTGACCAGAATATCAACGGGCGCCATTAGCTGCTAATACTTGAGCTAAGTCTAGTATTGACTCAACAACTTCACTTTTAAGTCTCGCCGTTTACAGCCGTAATCTGCCCAAAGCGTGTCATTGGTCGACCTCCGCGCCGCATCCGTCGCTAGGCCTTCGGCATAGCAACGAGTTCACAGCAGGAAATGTAAAATAAATATGGCTGTCGTGGTTTGGTTTATATTCAAAAGAACCACACTGCAGCTACGAGAAAATAAACCAGCGTGTTCACAAGACCAGCTACACATCAGCTACAAAAAAAACAAGGCTTAAACTGTATTACGTAACTTTTCTGAGGGTCCACCACCTGCTCGTCTCCACGGAGATGTTACCGCTCGGCCTGCGATGTTCCGCAGTATAGCTCAAACGTAATCCGTGCGTTCGCTCAGTCACGAGTGTTTTTATCATCCAAAATGGCTCCTTTCAAACGTCTGTTCTTACTGGGAGCGCGGTCACGTTTTCACAGATCTGACCTAACGTGGCCCGTCTCCATGGAGATAGGTAGGTTTACTGCCATGCTGCGGAACATTCCAGGCCAAACAATAATCAGAAAAGTTACATAATGCACCTTTAAACGAGTTCGCTAGGAAAATCTTACTAAATAATTGACATTTAAGATATAGCTGCAGAAAATGTGAACGCAGCTTTCTTTAAAAATCACAGAATTTAGGGAAGATTATGAAGATCGTCCGTGAAAAAACCCGTATCAGCCGATCTCTAGTAAAGCCATTAAGGCACATTATGTTGTCATGGAGACGTGGGTCAATAACAGGACCGTTACAGACTGTATTTAAAGCCCCCTGTGGGACATTTGTTCTGTAAAGGCTGATGTTTGAAGTAGGTCCGAGTCCAGGTCACTCTGGAGCCGCTCGGATTCTGAGACTGGAAACTTCGCTTTGACCGTGTCTGTGTGAGATTTAGTGCAAGAGCCTCTTAAAACCAGACAGAAAGTACTTTGTGACCCACTCGGCCCGTCACGAAGCTCTGTATCGACCTTATATATGGAACAATAACTTTTGGGGGTTTCAGTTCTGATGCCGATGCCGATATTTTGGCTTCAAGTGTCTGCCGATACTCGATATCAACCAACACCACGGCAGGGACTGAAAATATTATTTATTTCCTTTAAACACAAACAGCATGAAGTAAAAAATGATCCAATGTGTTTTGTAACTATAGAACAGCTTTGTAAAAATATATGTTTCATATTATGAGACGTTTTGGGTAAAATTTTCAATATGGCCGCTGATATCAGATACTAGTATTGTATTGGTGCAGCTCTACTTTTTCTTCACAGTGGGTATATTTTAGTTATTTTTATATACTGCAATAAGAATGGAGCTGTAGAAATAACATCTATGGCTCATTATAACGACAAACTAACTGCTAAGCGTTTCATTCGACTATTCGTTTATTGCAGCTCATGTTTTTTTTTTTTACTTAAGACCAAAGTGACGAGCCTGACAGCTGCAGCTGAAATCATTTTTGAGGATAATTCTGCTTTAGGTTTGTCATGTCAGTGGCCCACTTTAGTTTCAATATTATCATTTATCGTCTATAATTTCTTCAGTGATAAATCACACTTTAAAATGTGGCTCACGACCTGCAGAGCTCAAAACATCTGAGCCGAGCTCTGACCTGAGTTCAGCCACAACAGAGAAACAGAGCAGCTCAGATACAAAGAGCTGTTCATCAGACGCCAAAAGAGCAGACAGCCCCTCACCCCCTCACTCACCCCCTCACTCTCTCACCTCCTCACCCTTTCACCCCCTCACCCCGATAGGAGGTCAGAGGCTCAGTGAGAAGAAACAACTAGAACATGGTTAAAAGCTCTGAACAGTCCAGTTTGCAGAATAGGTCTGATTTAATACATCCGCGTCATTTCACCCTCTTTGCTCAGTATAATCCCAGTCACACGTCTGGCAGCAATAGGGAGGGCATCCGGCTTAAAAGAATCTGCTTTTCTGTAGTGCTCCCGAAGGCCCGATTTATGGACGTAATGAAAGAAGATGCAAACAAAGAACCGGATCGTCTCTGAACAATGGCTGAATGCAGAACGCCCTCGTCTCCTCTGAGGAGTGAATCCCGAATCAGCAGTTTGGTCCCACATTAAACCCGGGCCATAACAGAGGCCGACCGAAGCCTGGTCTTAATATCGTCTGACAGGGAGAGGTCTTGATGTGTTCGTGTCTAATCGATGTGATAATGTGTCTCTGTCCACCGCGTAACCTTTGTTTCATATTAACCATCTGTCGGGGCTCTGTGTGGGACGAGCCAACAAAGACCAAAGCTGCCGCCGCTGCTGCTTCTAATCAATACTGAAGGAGTCGGTCTGGAGACGACAGGGCCAGAGCTGAAGGGGGCGCACAAGACACTCACATGTAAAGGAAACCCGTTAATAGGGTTGTCAAAAGTAGTAAAAGAAAAATTCACTTCTGTAACTGGACACAAAGTTTCAGAGCGAAGACGTTTGGCTGCTCGTCTTTCCGGGTCTTTTCTTTCACCTGTGAGGACAAGGCCTGGGACGATCTTGAAATTTAGCGTCACGATTATCATGGCCAACATAATTACGATTATATCACGACAATTATTAAAGTTGCTGACAGTTTAAAATGTTCTGGATATGAATAATTATAATTTTAATCTAATGAACAAGTTCCGTGTTTAAAGAACTGTTATAGTCTTGTACTTTGTCATCGGTGAAAACAGCTACGGTCTAGCGGAGAATATTCTGGATGAGCAGGGCCGTCGACTGAAATTTGGGGGCCCGGGGCAAGGAGTCTCACATGGGCCCCCCTCTAATACAAATTAATAGAAAGCGAGTCGTCCGACTGAATTTGGGGGCCCGGGGCAAGGAGTCTCACATGGGCCCCCCTCTAATACAAATTAATAGAAAGCGAGTCCAATTCTGGGTCCGTAATGGTGACAACAGAGAATATGTTTAACTGCAAGACCATATGGAAAAGTCAATAATTATGAATGTATGTGTCAACTGTAGTTCAAAATGTGTACATTTAAGAACACACTTGAGTGTAAAAAAACAAAATAAATCATACAGCTAGACATGTCACGATAACAGGACATATCGATACAGAGAAATATCCCGATAAACGATAACATTTAAACTACTTTACACCACTATTTAAGACTTAAATAAAGCAAGAAAATCCCAGTGAACCATTTAAATCGACTGTTTCATTAAAAGACATGAGCTGCAACAAATAAACAGCAGAATTAGCCATAGAAGCGACTTATTCACCCTCCACAGCTCAAATCTGATCTTATTACAACAAAAATGCCCCAAATCTCCCACTTTTGAAAAGAGAACGTGTTCATGATAAATACTGAGCCCAAAAACTATAGTTCCATCTGAATTCTGTCAACGTGACCACTTCTACAGCCTCAAAACATTCAAAAGTATTACCCACATAACACATTTTGCTAATTCAAACGCTAAACCAATGCTATCAACTCAATTTGCATTTTAAATCTTCAAAATTCTATATTCATGAAGTTACCTGAGCCGTGTGCTGAGACTGCTCCACATCTGATCACATGTTTGTTTGTTTTTTTATTTTATTTTATTTTATTTCCATTTCTTGCCTCACATGGATCAAATATGGGACAAAAGTGGGACATCTCCGGCGGTTGCTACGTAAACGCAAACGTCTAGGGCCCCGCAGTGACGGGGCCACGCGGCTGACTCACTCCTGACTCATGACACAGTTTTGGGATCTTGCCTCATTTTTGGGTTTTTTTAAAGATCAGAGGGACAAACAACGAGGAACTACTCGTTTTCTCCAATTCTGACATTTCCACAGCTACGAAACTGTTTTAAAGGTACATCATGGAGCTTTTCTGGTGGTCCTGGCTCGACACCTGCTTCGATTCCGTGGAGATGTTTTTTTTCTGAGCCTAGAATGTTCCACAGTATTGAACTGAGCTTCCAAAGAGACAGTCACGTGACACAATCAGGCCAGTTACAGCTCGGATCTGTGGAGAGGAGGATCTACTCACTGTAATGATGCAAGTTCGTCCAAGTATTTTATGAGCAAAAAAGACATAATTGAATAAATATACGAGAGATCAAATTAATGATAAAGTATGGAACATTCCAGGCAAATCAATAAAGTTTCCATGGAGACAAGCACAAGAAATGTTACACCAATTAGGATTTGGTTTTAATTCTAGTTTTAGTTTTAGTTTGTGTCTGTAAATCAACATATGAACATTAATAACAGACAAATCGGACGTCTTCTTTTCCCGAGGTCGCTCCCGTTAGCGTTAGCAACAGGTTTGATTGACAGCGTTGCTAAGCGCCCGCTCCCTGCTAAACCAGTGGTGTGGGCGGGAAGGGGCGTTACCTTCAACAGCTTCGCTCGCGGTCGGAATTCCTAATGTAGAAAAATTCGCCGCTATTAACTTCCAGCTTCGATGAGCTTCATTTGGAGCCGAACGCTGTGGGCGACGTCACACTCATTTACTCCACCTCTTTATACAGTCTATAGTTTCAAGGTAATATCCCTAAACCACATCACAAAATCTGCTTTTAACTATTTTTCCAACTTGATTAAACTCTATAAATGTTTCTCAAACCAATAAAATAGAATTAAAAGCAGCTCATCCCTCCACTGCCTCGTTGTCTGTTTAACTTTTACACGTCATCCAAACTCAGAACAAGCTGCAGACGATCGCCTTAGTCATTTCCCACGTCTATAAAGGAACAGTGTGGAACATTTGAGCCGTTCCCTGATGAAACCAAGGCCATCCACGTCATAGACTACGCCTCAGCCTCCGTCTCTAAACTAACCGCTGGGAGCCGCGCTGTTCGCAAACACACTGAGGTTTATATGCAAGTCCCACTGAGACAAAACCTCCCTGACCTCCAGAGACAAGAGGGAGATGGGAGAGTAAACTGGGGAGGCGCAGTGGTTTGATTAGACCTGCAAACTTTGGTTATTTATAAAGCTTTAATTGGTATAAATACTGAGAATTGAATTATACATAAAGGTGGCGTTTATTTTGAGTTAGTTAAGTTAAAGGGCCCATATTACGCTGCTCTCTGATGTTCTAATGTTGTTACTTCCTCAAAAACAGACCTGGAGTTGTGTTTTGTTTCATTCACACATGTTTAACACACAAACCCTGCAGATTTAGACTGAGTTCTCAAACTGAAAACACTCTGTTCCACCTTGTGATGTCATCATGTGGTAATACAGGAAGTGCTCCACTGTGTTTTTAAACTCCACACACCTTCACTAGAATCATTTGGATCATTTCAGAACCTGGAATTGCCAATCTCTACTGAACTAAAGGTAAAAGGAGCTGCTAACTTGAAAACTTCATGACATCACAAGGTGGAACAACATCTCCAATGCTCAAAATGCTCTGTTCCCCCCTTGTGATGCATGAAGTAGTAGTTTTCAAGTTTGAGAGAAGAACTCAGCCTAAATGTGCAGGGTTTGTGTGTTAAACATGTGTGAACGAAACACAGGTCTGTTTGAGACGAGGAAACATTAGAACAGATCAGAAAACAGCCCGATTCGAGCCTTTTGAGCTTTGTCGCTGGTGGAGGTGGCGTGGGCATCATCATTCGTTTCTCTAAATATTCGCCGTGGTCACTTTCAGTCACATGATCAGCACTTTCGCTTCTTCTACGGTGCTCTATTTTAACCCGAGCACGGTGACTGTGTCATGACGTCACCGACAGAAGCCACAAACCTAGAAAAGGGAAGGTGAAACTGAACAGCTAGAAAACACGTTCTGTCTAATACTGTGAACGGGGCAGGGGCAAAATTTACAGTGTCAGTTTTGGGAGGGACTCTCCTGCAAACTAGAATCAAATCATAGCTTTGCAATCCATCAGAAATATGATAAAATGTGCCTGTAAATATCTTGGTTGGTTTTATCCATAGTCTGTATAAAGAAGTAAGTGCGACGTCACCACAGCGTTCGGCTCCAAATGAAGCTCATCGAGGTTAGAGCAGATATGGGATGAATTTGGAGCAGAGTTCCATATTTGGAATTCCAGCTGCAAGTATCATAGCAACCAAAGAGCCAATCCGGAGCGAGGAAAGAAAGTAACGCCCCTTCCCGCCCACACCACTGGTTTAGCAGGGAGCGGGCGCTTAGCAACGCTGTCAATCAAACCTGTTGCTAACGCTAACGGGAGTGACCTCGGGGAAAGAAGGCGCCTGATTTGTCTGTTATTAATGTTCATATGTTGATTTACAGAAACAATAGTGAAATAAAAACCCCAGGATCATGTAGAGGGTTAATACGAACATTTAAGACCAAAAAGACGAGTCTGACAGCAGCAGGTACAAAGAGAGGGGCGGAGTTTAACACAGGAAGTGAATTGGAGCCGAAGGAACGCTGCAGCTAGCAGGTTAGCTATGTCCACTTTGTATATGTCTATGGCCTTAAATCCCGGTATTTGGTTTGGGCTCATGATAAAACCTTATTTGAACACTTTAGTGCGATGACGCCATTCACCAAGTGAGATTACACAGCTCCATTATGGGTTAGTAGTAAAAACAGGGATGTTTTTTTGTTTTTTTTCTACTTGGTGGAGAGTTGGTGTTTGGGCCTCATCTCTCTCCTGAGCCCTGTGTCCTGTTGGCTCCGGGCGGCTCTCTGCTTCTGGCCCAAACGGCTCCTGGCCCAAACGGCTCCTCTGATGTAGCCTCCTCAACTGGTTCGTCTGTACTCAGCCTCATTTATCTGCACATAACGGCCTGTATTTTAGTGCGAGTGTGGGCTGTTTGGTTACGTGGAGTAGGATGGATGGATGGATGGATGGATGGATGGATGGATGGATGGGTGGATGGATGGATGGGTGGAAGGGTGGATGGAAAAGTGGGATTATTTTTAACAACTGTAAAGCTCTTAGTGTTACATTTTTGTATGAAAAGCGCTTTATAAATAAAGTTTGATTAATTGATTGAGAGGGGCAGCTGAGGTGGCTCGGGCATCAGTTCCAGAACACATTGGGGTCCCACCGGAGGAGCTGGAGGAAGTGTCTGGGGTGAGGGAAGTCTGGGAGTCCCTTCTGAGACTGCTGCCCCCTCGATCTGCGACAGCTTTACTAAAAATCTTGCCTAATTTTTCTCTAGTTTTGTGATTTCGGTGAAGTTTAGCCCATCTTCGTGGTTGGACATTGGCAGCACATACAGCATTATGTAGAGGTAATGCTAACAAGAGGCCAAAGCGTGTCTAAATTACACAATAGTTATGATTTGACAAATAAAAACAGATAAAATCCTCCATTTTGTTAGATCAGCGTTTGATCTGTCAGAATAATACATTCCGTTTTAGAAAACAGCGCTACTTCCTGTATTTTCCAACTTTTGTTTTCCACTTTTTTCCACAAGCCTCCACTTAATCAATGTAAAACTATGATAAATATTTACGATCGCACCAAACCAAAAGAAATAATCAGAAAAACATCTTAATCCATCAAATGCGCTTAATATTCAGACACACAGAAGGGTTTGGACACTCCCCAATAGCTTCTTTGACTAAAAACAACAGTGTAGATATTGGTCAGGCCACATGAAAGGAAGTCTCAAAATAAACCAGAAAACACTCGGTGGGCCTGAGAGCGTCGATTTAATCTGACTTCCTCGTGCTGCCAAAGAAAACCCACTTCTACTGCGTTTCTTTACAGAGGACATGCTGATCGTGAAGCCAACCATTTATCTGGAACAAACAAACGGATCGGTTTAGGTAGTTTTCATTTCTGTCAAAGGCTGCAGTCAGTTAAAGATGTTTGCCGACGATCGATTGGTCGATTAAAAAGGGGGCGTGGCCAAAGCTCGCAAAATTATTACGTAGCTCTGCGTGTCTGACCCAAACTGCACTAACAACACTAGACCTGCAGGGGGAGTTCATGCGAAAACTACTGTTTATGCAGAAGAAAGTAGAAAACAGTATATTTATATAAAGAAGCCTTGAAGGTGGAAAAGCGCTGTATAAAAATGTGACGTTTACCATTTTACCATGAGTTTAATCTGACTTTTTACATAGAATTATCAAAAAATACCAAAAAATACCAAATCCTCAGCTAAATCACTAGCTCCTCTTTTCTGTTATTGTCCCATAAAAATCCTTACAACTGAAATAAACTGATTAATTATAATACACAATAATAACTAACACACATTTTGTATTAACTGACTAAATAACTAAAGGCCCACAGCTCTACAGGGTGAACTTACATTCTATTCATTTTTTCGTTATCGATTAATTGGTTTCTTTGTCAAAGTTATGGATTAACTACAGGTTTGGTGTAACAATCCAAATCCAATCCTGGCCTGATCTGTGACGATTTGCAGTTTCAGTGATATTTTATAGGCCAATTCAATGACTGTTTAACGCGGCTCTAAGCTCAAAGGCGCGACACCAGATTTTTACGGCTTTAAAATGTGACAAACAGAACTGGTTCATTTTAAACAGTTTGCAGTCGTCCAAAGTTACTCCTCATTTGCCTTATGCACTCAGAACATCCTAATCACTCACCCTGATGAGTTTAGAAGCACTTTTCACAACTTTCAGAGGCCAGAGCAAGAGTTCTGCCTTCACGGTAAAGCTAACAACAACTAGCATGCTAATTATGTACTTCCTGATTCTCAGACAAGGTAGGCTCTAGGAAAAAGTTAGATTTTTTTGCATATTGTCTCCCCAGTACGATTTCAAATTAACCATTAGCTTGATTATTCTTGTGTTTTTATTTCACTATTGTGTCCGTAAATCAAGATATGAACATTAATAACAGACAAATCAGGCGCCTTCTTTGCCCGAGGTCGCTCCCGCTAGATTGATTGACAGAACTGCTAAGCGCCCGCTCCCTTTTAAACCAGTGGTGCCGGCGGGAAGGGGCGTTACCTCCAACAGCCTCGCTCTGGATTGGCTCTTTGGTTGTTATGATGGAATTGTCGGAATTCCTAATATGGAACTCGGCTCCAAATTCGCCGCTAAAACTTCTCGCTAAAACTTGCTCCCAACACAGGATCAGTCAAACCACTGCAGAGAGAAGAGGCCAAACTCGATATTACACATTCTTTACAATCAAAACTCAATTACTTCAAAAAATCATATAAAAACAGGACTATTTTACTACCAGGAGCCGAGGCAAAACGCATCCACATTAAAGACAGTAAAACGTCATACTCTCCACTTCCACACTGTAAAAAGAAATGGGCTTTCCAAATGAAATACAATCGCTGAAGCTTATAACACCAACACACATAATAAAATGCATCATAATTCAAACCCTTTTAGAGTCGAGCTGAAACGCTGAGATGAGAGTTTACACCAGGGCTTCAATTTATGCAGTTCCACATCAGACTTTTTAATTGATGCCATATTTGTTAGTTGACTGTGTGTGGGACAGGAGCGTCTCACAGTCGGTGCACAGCGGGGACAGGACCACCGCTGTTATGATACTCAGATTTCAAACTCGATTTTGATACTAAGGAATAGACTCGATACTCGATACTGATCCCGATTCCACGATGATAATAAAAACAATAGACTTTAGACAACAGAGTGTGATTTTCAACATTAAATGGTGAGACTTTCTGTTCTATTCCCATGTGGCCTTTTCTCTGTGTGATCCCTCAGAACCATAGACTGTTTATATAAATGGACATAGCTAACACCTGTTAGCCACCGCGCTCCAAACAGGAAGGGATCATGGGCGCACTTCCGGCTCCTTCGACTCTGGCTCCAATTCACTTTCTACTGAAAAACTGTGTCTCCTCTCTCTGTACCTGCTGCTGTCAGACTCATGTTGGTCTTAAATGTTCGTATTAACCCTCTACATGATCCTGGGGTTTTTATTTCGCTATTGTGTCTGTAAATCAACATATGAACATTAATAACAGACGAATCAGGCGCCTTCTTTCCACCAAGGTCGCTCCCGTTAGCGTTAGCAACAGGTTTGATTGACTAAGCGCCCGCTCCCTGCCTAACCAGCGGTGCGGGCGTGAAGGGGCGTTACCTTCAACAGCCTCGCTCCCGATTGGCTCTTTGGTTGCTATGATACTCATGTTTGGAATTTCAAATATGCAACTCTGCTCCAAATCGTCCCTATACCTGCTCTGGCCTCGATGAGCTTCATCTGGAGCCGAACGCTGTGGTGACGTCACACTCAGTCAGTCAC
>KN475188.1:0-52239 GCA_000787095.1 Periophthalmodon schlosseri
ACATCTGCCATCTACAGGTAAAAAAAACAAAACAAACTTACAGACGGTAGCTTTAAAGCGACACCACAAATACTTTTTAAATATCAAACCTCCCTATTCATCATCGTTCGAGTTGTATTATTTTGCGTGGGGCTGCCGATCTTGACAGCAAATCAGTTCAATATGGATTACAAAGCCGCTTTAAAGCCTCCCAGAGAAACGGTGCAGTGTTGACTTGTTGGTGCATATGAACATTGAACATTTTACACAAATCAACCTACTTTAGATCATATTTTAGCCATTGAAATGAATGGGATTCCCAGCGGTTTAGTCACATTTACGGCAAACGTGAGCAGGGCGGAATAAGGTCTATAAAGCTCTTTTTTTTCATCACGCTGACAATCGCCGTGTGTGCTTATGATTGGTCTACACAGGCTAGGTTTACTGTAACCTTGGTATTTTATTGTTGAGAGTGAAAGCTGGTGCGAATGGTGCTGTGAAGGAGTGTGAATGTCATTTAACATGTTTTATTGTTCATGTAATTTAATGAAGATTACTGGCTTTGTAAAGATATTTTTCCACTTTCCTAATTAGCTTTTGTCTTCTCATCCTCTTTCATCAGTTTGGCTTAATCTGTGTGACCTTGTGGGACAACTCCAAATTCTTATGTTCCCTGAGCCTTAAACCCATTGGCGTTGTTGTAATTCCCAGTGCAATGCAGGTTACTATTGTGTTTTAACTCTGAAAGCTTTAAGTTTGAGAGATCAAGACGTTTCGGCATGAAAACGTCTCAAATTTCTAAAACATCGGCCGGATTTTTGTCCGGACTACCTTTGAAACCTTTTATACCGTTTAGCGGGTTCTTCATAAAACATTACATATCACGCTAACAATACATAAACTATTGTTTGTACTTTGTAAAAAGCGAGAACAAAGTACACCATGTTTTGCAAACTAAGTACTTGTAAGTTAACTATTAAAATCTTGCCCCTGGGTGTATGTTGCTTCAGAAGTTGCATACCCAGATCTGCATTTTGATGTGTTTTTCATAATATTTTCATCATCATCTTTCATCTTTAGTTTCTGGTCCCCGTGATTAATTGTGTGTCATTATGAAGACTCATAATCAATACACACTGTCATTTTGTTAAATTATTACCTCATCTAGGAAACTGGCCGTCCTCCATCTTGTCTCCACAACTTATCACATCCTCCTCCCTCAAGTACAGGTGCAAGTCCCATGATTGCAAATAATATCCTGATAATACAGCGTTCATCCAAAGAACACAATGAAAGTTTCCAAATTATCCACGCATAATTTTAATACAATTCCCTCAGTAGTTATGTAAATAAAATTGGCAAACACAAAAGCAAGGTCAGAGACAAGAAAGAAAACCAAGAGGTAAAGTTGATTGCTGTTTTGTTTTAAAAATTGGACCAGATAAATTGGTAAGATCAGCGTTACATAACTTGGCAGTGAGTACCAGGACATAAGTTTAAGGACACCATTTCTTTCCTGCTTTTTAGAACTTCAAACATTCACATTTTGCAGTGTGTTTTCTCCCCGTCTGAACTTCTGCTGTCATTTTCTTTTCTCTTTGAACATGTATTTTAGTACCTTCGAGGTTGAAACAAGACTTATTTTTATTAAAAGTCAGAATCAAACAGCTATGTTTGCAACAAAAATACAAAATAGTCTTTTTGACCATTTTTCACATACAAAAGCAGGATACAAAACAATACACTACGACTTCACAAACCTGATGTGATGTGCGGTAGGTTCGTAAGTGGGATGTACGCTGATTGTGTTGTAAAAAACATACTTTAAAGGCAAGGCGAGTTTATTTGTATAGCACAATTTGTACACAAAGTAATCCAAAGTACTTTACAAAATAAGAACGACATTAAAATCACAATACATCAAATCAAAACATAAATAATCACAAATAATCATCATGAAATTAACATTAAAAGAGACGAGTGCAGAGTAAAAACATAAAGAGGTGGTATTATGCAAAATGGCGTTTCTTTGAGCTTTCTATCATGTTATAATGTGGTTCCCCCATCAAAAACACGCCTGAAGAGGTTTGAGATGTCATCCATGCATGTTTCGGTAATTTAGCGATCTCTCCCTCTCTCCCATCTCTTCGAACCCTCCTTACCATTAGCTGTTATATTCTTGCTAATGCCTATGTAAATATACTAAAACACGATTCAAAACTGTACACAATAACTTGTCAAACCTGATGTGATGTGCAGTAGTTTCATTAGCGGGATGCAGCTGATTGTGTTGTGATAGCGCTCTGAAGGTGGGGTGACTTAGCGCAAAGAGCAAAGGCCACTCAGAGTGTCAAAACCGAAAGAGAAACTTATTCAACGTGTTAATATATTGTTTTCAGTGAATATATAATTTACAAAACAATAAAAGGTAACATGGTGACCTAGATATGTGTTAGCAGTTAATACCCAACAGAAATAAAATATCCCATCTTTAACGCAAAATTGACTTTTTAAATCTTTCAACCATGGTATAAAGTTTTCTCTCAACGAAAACATACCTGGAGTTGTATTTAGCTTCAATTATTTCATCTTGTTTCATTAATCTTGTTTACGAGGCCATCTTTCTCTGAACACCCAGGAATCACTCCCCGGATTGTTATGAAATAGATCGGAAAACTGTCCTCCGTGTCATCTGCGCAGTTTAAGTTCATAAATCATCACCTTCCTGACTTCTTATTGCTTCATGGAAATGGGACCTAAGTGCGTTTTCCAAACATACAGATCTTATTTTAAGTTCTAAAACATTTTACACTAAATGCTAAGGGGACCAAAGGGAAATAAAGGCCATAATAACACACAGGAACACTTTCTGAAACTAAACCACGAGTGATGGGACTTCCGGCTCTTTTCTGGGATCTCAATCTTTTGGATCTGTTCAAAGAGCCATTCAAAAGACTTTATATGACAAAGGTCAGTGTGAGAGCTCATTTTAACAGTAAGATAATCGCAGAGAGAAAAGACCAAGGCTAAGAATCAGATTAGAATGGTTCAAACTGAGAGTGGGAGTGTGTTACTAAAATGCCAAGTATGTTTTTTGTGCACAAAGCTCTCACTCATGTTGCCTACTTGGATTCTTGTCTTGGTTCTTTGTTAATTTGTGTAAAAATACATACAAATTTAAAGAAAAAGATTTGGTTCTTTTAAAAAATTTGATCCGGTTCCAACCATTCACATTAAGGAATCGTTCAAAAGAGCTAACTTGTTCATGAACATCACATCACTACCCCACTCCCTTCGTTGCATCTTGAGTCAAAACCAAACATGATCGTCCAATCAGATTTGTTTATTTCAGTGACGGATTTGAAACGAAGGAGCTCACTGGTCACCCTTCATTTTGAATAAATTAGTGCTTCGCTCATTGATTCTGCAGAAATCCGCAATGTAAAATTTTAAAAGCAGAACTTGTATTTTGAGCCAGGTAACTTTAATTTTACTTCAGTAAAAATTTGCAGTACTGTTCACATCCCTGTCTGAAAACACAAGACATTTGAGCATGTTAATACAGCTGATGTACCAAAATGTCTGTATAATCCCTCAGTCGTCCAGGTAGGTTTCAAAGCAAAATAAAATTCTGTCAGCTGGACAAAAGTTTTAGAGGGAAGCCCTTTCGCCACCCATCTAAGTGGCTTCTTCAGTTCTGGTCAAGTGCTGGTGGGACACTATCTTATATCTATCTGAAGCATAGACTGTATAAAGAAGTGGACTAAAGGAGTGTGACGTCACCCATAGCGTTCAGCTCCAGCCAAATGCAGCTCATTGAGGTTAGCGGTTATAGGGGCCAATTTGGAGCCGAGTTCCATATTAGTAATTGTGACCATGAGTATCATAGCAACCAAAGAGCCAATCCAGAACGAGGCTGATGAAGGTAACGGCCCTTCCTGCCCACACCACTGGTTTAGCAGGGAGCGAGCGCTTAGCAACGCTGTCAATCAAACCTGTTGCTAACTCTAGTTGGAGTGACCTCGGGGAAAGAAGCCGCCTGATTTGTCTGTTATTAATGTTCATGTCTTGATCTACAGACACGATAGCGAAATAAAAATACCAGGATCATGTAGAGCGGGTTAATACGAACATTTTAAGACCAAAATGATGAGGCTGACGGCAGCAGTTACAGAGAGAGGGGCGACAATTTTTCAATGTAAAGTGAATTGGAGTTGATGGAGCTATGTCCATTTATATATACAGTCTATGATCTGAAGGGAGAAGCTAACTACACTGAAACTAACACACATAGTTCTTTACAGTTTTTTGTTCTTAACTAGGTCTATTGACTTCTTCACTCCAGTTAACAGAATACAATTTATTTTTTTTTTGCAATGCACCAAAATATTTGTAAAAGTTTAAACTAATTGAAATACCAACTCTCTTCCATCACGGTTTGAAAATGTGTTACCCATCTTTACCAAGAAAATAGTGTCCAGACAACTTTTGACGATCTCATCATTTTCAGAACAGAGAAAGTCAGTGTGGTACTTGGTTGGTTTGAATGTAATTTCGCTCATTTTTACAAGGTCAGATGTTGCCGTCTTCTGCATGCTGCTGTTCGGTCTATTCAGCACGGCATGTTTTGGAAAGTTGTTACCGCTCGATTTTGTCTGATAGAATTCCCTTTCACAGTTGGCCAAAGTGGTAGACTTGGACCAGGTACGACGAGGCCCACATTGTTTGGATTAAGTACTTGGTTGGAGTTTCCCAGACTACGACGCTTGGAAAACAAAGCAAGAGTCATGGAAAAGTCTGAAAAAGTGGTTTAGAGTGTACGTAATGATTAGCAGTAATGTTTAACAGACTTAACCGTACAATCCTTCCACATTTTATTTCATAACACTGTTTATTCATCTTCACTCTACCCCTGGGCAGATGTGGCTACAGAGGATTACCATCACCGAGTCTGGAGTGAACAAAAAATGCACTCTAAAGCACTTTGAGGGTCTTGAAAAATGCTATGTAAATACAAGGCTTATACGATGATTATTCGTTTACTCTTATATCTATTATTGTAATCAGAATCCGAAATTTGTATGATGTTCATTAAAAGTACAGTACAGTGCTTGCACTCTAACTGTTTAAAGGAACCATATTTTGATTTTAAATTCCATAAACATGACCTAACTGTGTCCCCAGATACGAGGTAAAAATGTTCAAATCAAATATAGCTTTTACTTTATTCTTAATTACAAAAACATTGGACATGATAGCAAGATGTTTATGTTGTAATTTGATGTTTTGGTTCTCAAGACAATCATCCAATCAGAATGGAGAATGAGCTTCACATGAGTCTCAGTGCTGAAATCCTGTTGATTTAAGCCTAAAAGGACTCGACCTTATATGTGTCCTCTACACTGAACTCAACTCAACTGAACCTGGGTCGCCAGAGACTTAACCTGCAGACTGAGGAGACACACAAGTTGTTCTCATTCTCAGTATATGGACAGGCCATGTATCATGTGAAAGATCAGAACGTCCAGAATTCACTCACTGAGCTGCAGAGGCTGCACTAGCACTGATTAATGATTGGCTGCTGGGGTTTAGGTAGTGAGGATTCAGATCAGAGAGAGTCGTTTAAGGTTTAAACCAGCTGGTCATAGGACTAAACCAGCCTAAAATACAACTTAACTTTAGCCTAAATAGGAATAAAAAAGACAAATGTGTGAATATGTGAACAGTTTGAGAACCAACTGAGTATAACAGACGCTGCACAAATCAATTTTACTACCCAAAATCTAACATGCGCCCTTAACCTTCACTTTGATAAAACTATACATCTGGTATCACCTTCATTTGAACATCTTACAACCTGAGCGATTACTTTTCAGGACAGTGGCATTCCATCTCTGGAAAATATATATTACGGGAAAGTTGGACGCTGGGGATGGAGGGTTGGGGTTGGCAGAGCAGTACTTGGGCACAGACTTGGTGCAGACGGGTATTTGTGAGGTGTGGGTGAGACCTGTCAGAACTGGCTGAGGCTAAGAAAACATTACTGCAGTACTACAGGTCTATTCACAAGGTAGCACAATCCAGGCTACTTATTTCACTTAAACATAGTTAACATCACCATATTTAAGATCTCATCTTGCCTAGCGTTTTTCTTTTGTGTGTGTGTGTGAAGTTGAGCATTTTACTTTCTGGTTGGACCATAGACTGTATAAAGAAGCGGACTAAAGGAGTGTGTCGTCACCTCTAGCCGGAAGGACCTCGGGATAAGAAGGTGCCTGATTTGTTATTAATGTTCATATCTTGATTTACGGACACAATAGCGTAATAAAAATACCAGGTTGACGTAGAGCGGGTTAATACGTTAAAATCACAATACAACAAATCAAAACATAAATAATCATAAATAATCATCATACAATTAACATTAAAAGAGAAGAGTGCAGAATAAAAACCTTTCAGTCATATGCACAGCTCAACAGAACCGTTTGAGCCTGGATTTAAACATTGTCAAAGTAGAGGCCTGTCTCACATCTTCAGGAAGACTGTTCCAGGTTTTAGCTGCATAAAACTGAAACGCTGATTCCCCACGTTTAGTCCTGACTCTGGGCACCAGCAGGAGGCCGGTCCTTGAAGTCCTCAGAGTGTGAGATGGTTCATATGGCACTAACATGTGGGAGATGTACTTTGGTGCTGGGCCACGGAGAGACTTGTAACAAGCGGAGCTGTTTTAAAGTCTATTCTCTGAGCCACAGGAGCCAGTGCAGAGATCTGAGCACAGGACTTATGTGCTCGCACTTCCTGGTTCTAGTCAGGACCCGAGCAGCAGCGTCCTGGATGTACTGCAGCTGTCTTAATGCTCGTTTGGAGAGGCCAGTGAGCAGGACGTTACAGCAGTCTAACCTACTGGAGACAAATGCATGGATAAGTCTCTCTTGACATTGATTTTTGCAGTGTTTTTTATGTTTTTAGATGGTAAAAATCTGCAGATTGATTTGATGTGGCTGTTAAAGTTCAAGTCTGAGTCCAGTTAAGGAGAGAGGGGTGACAGTTTTTCAGTAGAAAGTGAACTGGAGCCAGAATCGATGGAATCGGAAGTGCGTCCGTGCTCACTTCTTGCTGCTCAAAACTTGTCTGATTTATACAATAGTTATGACTAGACTAGTACAAATGAATGACAATAGGTTTATTTTGTTTAAATTAACTGTCATAAAAATGCCTTCCTTCTGCATAAATTGTTCCTGCATTTTGGATGGAATTTTCCGTGTTGACGTAGCTAGAGTTAGCTATGAATTCACCGCTACTTCCTGTATTTTTTTCCCGCAAACTGCCACCAACTGATGTAAAACTATGATAAACAACCTGACATATGCACTTTAGGCTGCGCGGTTGTATGATTCATAAGATGTGATAGAGATACAGTCTATTTCGTTTGAAACCTATACTCTAGGTAATTTGCTCCAATAAAAAATCATGGAAATCACCAAGTTAAGATTTTTAAATATTAAAATTTGTTATGCTCTTCTTGTATCCACAAATCACAGTCAGTCAATCATGTGTTTAGGAGACAAAACACTGCCAAGCCCAATGTAATGTGTCTCCATGTCCCCGTGTATTTGAGCAAAATTGGTCTTGCCCCAGTACAGATATATTGTATAAGCAGTTCTTGAGTTCTCTTGGATTTACACAAGGCCAAAAAGGAGGTAAGCTAACTGCAGTGCGTTATCGTCACAGATAAAAGATACAGACAAAAAACAGCTCCCCCCATAGACTGTATAAAGAAGTGGACTAAGGGAGTGTACGCCTCTATAACCGCTAGGCTAGTGGTTATAGGGGCGAATTTGGGGCCAAGTTCCATATTTGGAATTGTGACCATGAGTATCATGACATCCAAAGAGCCAGCCTGAGCGAGGCTGTTGAAGGTAACGCCCCTTCCCGCCCACACTGATGGTTTAGCAGGGGGCGGGCGCTTAGCAACGCTGTCAATCAAACCTGTTGCTAACACTAGCGGGAGTGACCTCAGGGAAAGAAGGCACCTGATTTGGTTGTTATTAATGTTCATATCTTGAATTACGGACAAAATTGCTAAATACATTATTATAGTTTTTTTGGGCACAGAGGGAGGCACCAATGTTTGGATTTACACAAGGCTAAAATTAATGTAAATTAACTGCAGTGAATTATCATCACAGATAAAAGATACAGACAAAAAACAGCCCCCCTAACTTCCTCTAAGCACCGATGGAATTACTCATAATAAACTGCACACAGGCGGTCGGTTACCATTACTTGCCTGATCAGGACAAACTTAAGATTATCTCCTTGGTGTGCAAGAGCCTTAAGTAGGCATGTTTTTCAAGGTAATATTTTAGTGCTGTCACGATTGTTATTTATACAGCCATAGCTGCCCTGGGGTGGCTGCCAAAGTGCACCTTATTTGGGGTGGTTTAAGTGCTCTAACCACTAAGCCACCACCGCACCAAAGCTGGACTTATTTAAACTGTTGTTTGGACACCCACCACGCGGTACTAACTTAACTAACTTAAAGCAAACATACTGTGCTTGTGTCTGCTATATAGTTATAATCATGTGGATCATTATGTTAGAATTTAGATATTTTCATCTAAAACAACTTACAAGAAACAAGTTAGAGTTACACCGCGTTAGAAAACTGCAGTGCCCAGTAGCAGCTGACATCGTCGTAAACGTCACAACAAAGAGTTGGCACCTCCGATGGACAGTTGCGGGTCACACTAGGGAGCTGCAGATTATTATTATTTTTTTTCATTTGTATCAAAATGATTATGCAGCGGTGCCGAATCCTACCTGTATCACTGATTAAGAAAATAAAATTGGTGAACAAAGTAAGTACATAGCAGTGGCCGTGTGCCGGTGAAAACGAGAGCTGATTGCCAATATGGCGTCTTGAAAATAAGCAATTAAAGATATGCACGAAGAGTGTAAATGGTGAGGGGAAACAACTATAACATGGTTAAAAGCTCTAAAAAAGTTGATTTTGCAGAATAGGTCTGCTTTAAACATACATGCAGTCTATTTTCCCTTATCTGCCCACATTTACTACCTCAGAACCACTTCTCCTGAGCGCGCCCTGTATTTACCTCCCCACCGGCAGTGCCAGAGCCCCACATGTCTGGCTCACTATCTCTACCGGAGGCTTTCCTTTGACGACCACGTGGAAGGAACCAGACCTACCAGGGACGCTCTGCTGGCTCTGTACCCAGTCTGCACAGCGGTCTGCCTGCGGAACACAACAAAGCACGGCTGTCTCTCATCCCTTGCTAATAGCTCCAGTCTGTCAAAGCGAGTTCATGCTCTGGTGAGTAAGACCACATTACCGGCTGCGGATCCAGGAGATGGAGACGACAGGAGGCGGTATTCAAATGTATGGCCGAGATGAAACAATGAAAATAGTACGTTCTTGAAAATTAGTAGCTTGTGATATTGAGAAATAATGGAAGTCATTTGAAAGTGGATGGGGTTGTGTAAAAAGACACCAAATGCATTAGAAAGGACAATAATCATAAAATGGAAATTTGTTGGAATAAATCGATGTTATGGTGCAATTAACTTACAGACAGAGACGGTACACTTTATAAAAAGATACGTAAACTTTTTTTTATCATTGTTTCACATGAAATCAGACTAAACTTTTCTTGTTTTAGGTCAATTAGGGTTACCAAAATAATTTCTATTTGCTAAATGCCAGAATAATGAGAGAAGGATATTTTTTTAGACAATTTTTCATTACTTCATTACTACTTTAAAGAATTTGAGAAAACCCAAATGATGATGTCATGTCTTTGGAAGCTTCTGAGGTTCTGGTTTATTGACA
This sequence comes from Periophthalmodon schlosseri, assembly GCA_000787095.1. Taxonomy (NCBI): domain Eukaryota; kingdom Metazoa; phylum Chordata; class Actinopteri; order Gobiiformes; family Gobiidae; genus Periophthalmodon; species Periophthalmodon schlosseri. The sequence continues at coordinate 9,830 of KN475188.1, forward strand.
ACATTTGAGTTAATTAGAGACACATCTGTGAGATGTATTTGAAGTCACACCTGAAACACACTGCTTCTTTGTGTAACATCATGGGAAAGTCAAAAGAAATCAGCCAAGATATCAGGAAGAGAACTGTGGGTCTGATTCATCCTTAGGTGCAATTTCAAGATGCCTGAAGGTGCCATGTTCATCTTTTCAAACAAGACAACAAAGAAAACAAGTATAAAGACCACAGGAATGTCCACCCATCAAACCGCTCAGGAAGGAGACGGGTTCTGTGTCCCAGAGATGAACGTGCTTTGGTCCAAAATGTGCATAGCAACCCAAGAACAAAAGCAAAAGACCTTGTGAAGATGCTGCTGAAGCTGGTAAGAGTGTGTCATTGTCCACAGTGAAACAAGTACTGTACCAACATGGGCTGAAAGGCCACTCTGCAGGAAGAAGCCATTACTCCAAAAGAAACATAAAAAAAAGCCAGATTACAGTTTGCAAATGCACACAGGGACAAAGACCTTATTATTTGGAGACATGTCTTGTGGTCAACAAAACTAAAACTGAACTGTTTGGCCGTAATGTGAATCAGTACGTTTGGAGGAAATAGGGGGAAACTTGCAAGCCTGACAACACCATCCCAAGTGTGAAATACGGGGGTGGCAGCATCATGTTGTGGGGTTGTTTTGCTGCAGGAGGGACTGGTGCACTTCACAAAATAGATGGCATCATGAGGAAAGAACATTATGTGGAAATACTAAAACAACATCTTAAGACATCAGCCAGGAAGTTAAAACTTAGGCGCAAATGGATCTTTCAAATGGACAATGACCCGAAGCATATTGCCAAACTGTTACAAAGTGGCTTAAGGATAACAGCTTAAGTCAATATTTTGGAGTGGTCATCACAAAGCCCTGATCTCAATCCTATTAAAAATGTACAGAAAGACCTGAAAAAGCTATGTGCGAGCAAGGAGGCCTACAATCTTGGCTCAGTTACACCCATTCTGTCAGAAGGAATAGGCCAAAATTCCTGCCAACTATTGTGAGAAGCTTGTGGAAGAAAATCCAAAATGTTTGACCAAAGTCATACAGTTTAAAGGCAATGGTACCAAATACTAATGACTCTGACTTTGAATAAAGTAATGAAAAATTGTCTTTAAAAAATCCTTCACTCATTATTCTGGCATTTAGCAAATAGAAATAATTTTGATTTAATTTTAAAAGTTTAGTATAAAAAAGCATATGTGTCTTTTTATATAGTGTATGTAAACTTCTGGTTTCAACTGTAAGTTGTTAACGTTGCATTTCTTAGATCAGACCTATTCTGCAAAATGGACTTTTCAGAGCTTTTAACCAAGTTATAGTTGGTTCCCCTCACCATTTATTCACCTGAAGTAGTTAAATTGTAATTAAAGTGATTTGTGCATGTTTGACCAATCTTTAATCCCTTATTTTGAAGACGCTATTTTGCCTAACTCCCATTTTCACCGCCACAGTATACGCCCACTGCCCTCTGCTTACTTCATACTCCACTTTTTTTTCGGGATTTTTTTAGGTGATCCACGTAAAAAAAATTAAAAAATAAATAAAATAAAATAAAATAAAAGCGTCAATGGAAGTTATAATTACAAGTTTTGACTTATAATTATGAGTTTAGAAGTCATAATTACAGGTTTAAAAGTCATAATTATGAGTTTAAAAGTCCTGCTTGTTTCCATGGAAATGTTGTTCCTTTGGCAATAATATTCTACTGTATGGCATAAAACTTATATGACTCCATGGAGAATGTTCTAAAGTATGGCTTTGATGTTCTATTTCTATTGAATCATGTGACTTGCCACCTCCAGAAAGTTACATACTGTACCGCTGACAGATCAATTTAACAGTGGAAAAAGGTGACAAAATATATTTAAGAAAGACCTCCCTGCTCCATCTGGATTCAGTAATAAACTATACCATACATAGATCATTATTTTGGTACCACATCTTCATAGTGAAATGTCACCAGAACAAGCAACAGATTTTCACTTACCTTTTTATAGTTGATAAATTAAGAAGTGGGTGGAGATAGGGGGTAGGTGAAAACTGAAATTTTCTAAGCACTCAAGCCTCAAACACAGAACAATACAGGATTACTCAAACATGCATGAATGAATCAAAATCATAACCGCAGGAACTAGGGGTGCTGGAGGTGCGCTGGAGAGTCAGGGAACTGCAAGAACGCCCACTGGTTGTTGGATCTGCCCTGAGCAAAACTAGATGTATTCCCAACAGAAATACTAATAATAAATGATAAAAGTACACATTTTGTATTTAAATACATTTATATTTTTACTTTATTGAGTCATTTCTGCAATAAACTATTTGCCTGAAGGTGAAACTGTGGGTAAAGTAAACCTGAACGTGATGCCGCGCGCTCATGTGCTAACCTCGTGCTAACCTGTGAGCGCTAAGCAGTGACAGCAGGGTATCGCTCTTTTTATTTTGTGGAGGACTTTTGGCAAAAGAACAGAGAAAAGGACAACGGCGGGCTGGATTAAGAGGAAGAAACAACAATGTGGATCCCTCAAAGTTTGGACTTGTTGTCCTTTTCTCTGTTCTTTTGCCAAAAGAGGAAAAAACAACAACATGGATCGCTAAAAGTTTGGACTTGGACTTGCTGGAGTTACAGCCTGGATTAGTTGTACAGGTCGTGTTTGTTTAAGACTAATGCACCAGGACTTGTCCTTGTTAACATGGTGAGAAAAGACAATCGCGGGACAAAACCACATGTTCCCTGTCTCACAGCGGTGGATATGGCTTCATCTGAGTAGGACAGCATCGTGTTGAGTAAAAATTAGAAAAAAAGGAAGTTACAATTCATCGCTTGCGCTTATGGGCTATACACAGATGTGCGTAGAAATGTCAGGCGCTGCTTGTGATGTTGTAGAACAGATTGTGCTGGTGGACATCCAGGAACCCATGTATTGGGTTCAGGAGGTTACAGATGTGGCCAGCAGTGACACACGAGGACAGTGCAGTCAGATTAAGATCAAGATACGTGTTGCTGCCATAACGCTATGCTGTTAAACGGTGTTTTTTTACTTAAACATATTCCCCCTGGACCACCATCAAATGTGTAGGGACATTATTTCCACGTGTAGAGGGTGAGTTTCATTGTGTCATATGTGGTAAAGTGAGGCTGAGCGCGCAGGTTATATTTTGCACCTTCACATTTTTTTGTGTAGGTGACAAAGGCCGAAAGGCTATTAAGTAAGCAGGCTAATGACGCATGCAAAATCTGCATTTCTTGAAAACAACTCTGCACCCCCATCCAAAATTATATTCCCGCGGCTATGATCAAAATACAACTTTGTGTAAGATAACGATGATGGAACACTGCTATAACATGGTCAAAAAATCATGAAAGTTCATTTTACACAATATGTCCCCTTTAATTTATTATTATTCAAAAACCAAGAAATATAACTTGATGGACGGGGAATGTAAAGTGCCTTATTGAGAGTTGACCGTGACAAGCCTAACTCAAGGTCTCAAGGTAATTCACTTTATCGCACATCCATCTCCCTCGTCTTTGTGCGTCATGTTAGCTCTATCTACATTAAAAGGGCATTAGCTTAAGCCCCCCGGCACACTACGGCAAATTATGTTTTCACCTGCTCCATTCATAATCCAGGCGTTCACACCGCGATGTCCATGAGCTGACAATTATCAAATACATGTAACCAGGGCTGCGGGGTACCAAATCTGTTGCGTGGAAGGCTTCAGGGGGACAATTATACAGTGTGGAAACCTACATGTGCTGGGTGAATTGAGCTATTAAAGAGAAATGAAAATCGTAAATCAAGTAGGCAAGTACAGAGGGTCAATGATGTGGAAAAGTGGAAAAGCTATGTGCCTTTTTAGCATGATAACGAACCCCCAACCAACACTCTATTTTGGGGTTGATTAATGATATTGACCAATATATTAACTACTACATAACAAATATTATGCATTATTTGTATAGATATGGGCCTTGAAACATGGTCTTGAGTACCTATCTCATGTTTTAGAGTTTAAAGAGGAGTTATTATGCAACATTGACTTTTTGGAGCTTTCTACCATGTTATAACATCATTCCCTCATCATAAAACATGCCTGAAGAGGTTTTATATGTCATCCGTGCATGTTTGAGGAATCTAGTGATCTCTCCTGGGCCCACTTCAAACCCTCCTTACGGTTACCAGTACGATCCCGTGCAAGGCTCTGCCCACAAGCCCACAGCGCCCGTGCCCCCGGCCATTTTCTACAAATATATCAGGGCATGATACAAAACTGTACACTACAACTTCACAAACCTGATGAGATGTGCAGTAGTTTCATTAGTGCACTTTTATTGTGATGTGATGTCACTCTGAACAGGAAGTGACTTAGCGAGGGGAGCAAAGGGAGCAGGGAGTTAGAGCGTCAAAAACTAAACTGAAATGTTAATACGTTGCTTTGGCGAATATAGCATTTTCAAAACAATAAAAGGTAACACGATGATCTAAATATGTTATGTTCTAAGCAGTTAATACCCAACAGAAGCATCATACCACCTCTTTAAAATAATGGCCATTTTCTGACAATAGACACTTTGTTTCAACAGTCGCACTCCAGTACTGGGAACAAGGGTTAGGCCACCATCTACTGGCAGTATGGGGAATTACTATCCGATAAACAAGCCACAGGTAGGGTTACCAACTTTTACCAACATGCTGACAGAAGCATACGGTTGCGATGAATGTGATTTGACAGCAGAAATATGCAGAGTTTCATTTATAGACTTAAGAACAGCACAGAAGGCCTCCAGACTTTTACCTGCTATGTGACAAAACTGGGAAATTCAAAATCAGCATTAATAGAAAGAGGTCTATTGACTTCTTGACTAAAACTGCAGAAATGATCCTCTGCACAGAGTGGATTTTTATTTTCTGCATACATTTGAGTATGAAAATGTCAAGTTTTTCAAAGAACTACAAAGTAGATACAGAGCTGTGGGCAGGAATAATTACTAAAATAATTTTATGAATAATACCTTACATTTGTTTTATGCTTTATAAGCTTAAAAAAGCTTCTTGAAATGCTACACTGCTACATTCATTCACTCCACACTGTGGTGGTAAGTTATATCTATAGCCACAGCTGCCCTGGGGCAGATCAACAGGAATGAGTCTGCCAGTATGCATCATTGGTCCCTCCAACCACCACCACTAATCACTCTCTGACTCACATATCACATTCAACGAGGCATTCTAGGTGTCTTGCCTGAAGACACAACAACTGAACTCAAACAAAACAGGTCTCTTATAAATTTGCTTTATTTCCAGCCATGACATGTAAGTTGGTGGTTCAAAATCTTTGTAGAGACACTCGCTGCAAAGCAGTTTCCCTTTGGGACATTAATACATTTAAAGTTGAAGTAGTCTTACCACTGAGTGCCAACTAAGTAGATGTGCATATTTTAATTAAATGTTTACCATCGTAAATTACTTTAAAACATTAATATGGCTGTATTAATATGCAACAGATCTACCAAAAGGTTATAAATACCTTTTATTATGACTTGAAATTGCCTCTTAAGAGCAAGCCTCAAAAAGGACGGAACCCACCAAACTTCCAAAAGTCATTATAAAGGTTGACTGACTACGAGGGTGTATTATGCAAAATCGACTTTTTTGTACCTTTCTACTATATTATAACGTTGTTCCCTCATCAGAAACATGCCTGACATGTTTTTATATATCACCCACGCATGTTTGAGTAATCTTGTGATCTCTCCTGGGCACTAATCGCACCCTCTTTACAGTTAGCAGTCCGAGCCTGTAAGAGGCTCAGCCCTCGGCCTACGTCACCCATGCTCCCACATGACCACTGCATATAAATATACAAAAGCATGATACAAAACAACACACTACAACTTCACAAACCCGATGCGATGTGCAGTAGTTTTATTAGCGGGCTGCACGCTAATTGTGTGATAGCGCTCAGAAGGGGCGGTGCCATGTTTTCAGTGAATGTAGCATTTTCAAAACAATACGAGATAACGTGGTGATCAAAATCTGTTATGCGTTAGCAGTTCATACCCCACAGACGTGTAATATCCCGTCTTTAAACAGAAAAATAATTACTACCATTGTAAATTAGACTGACACATCCTTCCGCACACCCAAAAGGCCAAGGACGTGTGAGGTAATGAGTTGAACACCTGCATGTAGCTTGGTTCAGACAGACCGGAGGAAGCGTTGTTGATGTGAGCTCTCAGGATGTCGTCTGTTTACTGTGCCTTTGAGAGCCGCGTGTGCTGGTCTGATTGAAGAGTCTCCAGACTTCGTCACCACGCTGCTGACTGATTACCCAGGCTACACTCATTAGGTCTACATTTGGTGTGCAGAGTACTTCATACGGGGCAAAACAGTTGTGGAACTCTTAAATTTCACTCATGCAAAATTAAACAGTAAGTATTAAGTTTTTCTTCACTCGTCTAAATCAAACTTGCTTATCTAAAACGGCACGGTTTTCAATCCCTAATACATCTAAAGCCTTGTTTCCACTGGTTCGCTTTGGACCAGATTCGTAAAGCGTCTCGAAACTCCTATATATTGACCCCTGTGAGCTTTAAGTGTTTTGTTTCATTTGCACATGTTTGAGTTTAGTCTTTCTACATCTCCAAAGCTCAAAATGCTCCGTTCCACGTTGTGATGTCATGAAGTGTAGTTTTCAAGTTAACAGCTCCTTTTACCTTTAGTTCAGTAGAGACTGGCAATTCTAGGTTTCAAATCATGCAAACGATTGTATGTATGATCCAAAAGTTTATGCAGTTTAAAAACACAGTAGAGCACTTCCTGTATTACGACATGACATCACAAGGTGGAACAGAGTGATTTACGTTTAAGAGAAGAACTCTAAATATGCAGGGTTTAACATGTGTGAATGAAACAAAACACAACTCCAGGCATGTTTTTGATGAAGAAACAACATTATAACATAGATCAGAAAATAGCGTAATATGGAACCATACCAGCTCATTTAACTGCAGAAAGAAGTAGTTTAGTGTTTAGTTTAGCCACGTCTTTAGTCACATCTCACAGCAGCACACACTTTTTTGTGAATTACTGAGATCGGCCTTACGTTTAAAAGTATAATTCAAGTAGGATTTAGATTTGATTTATTAAGAAAACATGACTTATGTTTGGGAGCCGTGCCTGGAGCATGGAAACGCAACTCGGTTGAAGGGAACCGCACCAACCAGACCAGTTCCAAGGTGGCCCCAAGCGAACCGTGCCAGTGGGAAAGAGGCTTAATATATTTCTTATCTTAACTTCATCAATTATCCCAAAATACTGAGAAACAAATGTCTCCTAACTTCTTTATACTCTTTTGGATCATACAAGTGTATCGCTTATTACACTAAGTAAGGATTAAATTATGAGTTTTAAAGGGGGGCGTAAGCTAATTGACTTAAATCTTTATATCTTTTAACCATCTGATTTCTTAATGACATTTTCTGTTATGTTATTATGACCTCAACCCTTTTACAGGCTTATAGAGTGTTGTGTTGTCATCTGAAACCCTGAGTGTACCGAGGGCCATCCGAGGTGAACATTTTTATGACGTTACAAAATGTCCAGTCCATCATACCCAAAGTGGAGACAGTTCTAAGTCTGCGCCGATCCCCTCCCAGCTGTTTGTGGCGTAAGCTAACCACGTCCAGTCTGCTAGCATGTGCTAATAATGATCCTATTGTTTGTGTTCTGGTCATTGGCTGCAGCTAACGGATTTTGCGTGTAGGAACATGCACAACTGAAAATGAAAATAGGATTATGACAAATTTTACTACGCTTTTAGGGGAATACAGTAAAATCCTGCGTATATGGAGTTTTAATAGCATTGTCTACTGCTGTTGTTCTCCTTTTTGGCAACTTACGTGCAGCTTTTTGGTCAAAAGTAGTGTGTATGTGCTGCCTCCAGTGGCCACTGCAATTCCAAGTACTATGTGACATCACGCAGGACTGCCCTGATTACAGCCAGGTGTTTCTGATCACAAACACCTGACTGCAGGGGCGGAGTTTGAAGTGCGGTTATCCGTTAAACCAATCACAGTGTTACTTATACCTCAATACCCCGCTCCTCCTCCCCCCTCACTCTCCCCTTTAGTCCTTCACGTACTGCCCAGTTTAGCAGGTCTATTTGAAATGTGGTTGTGGGAGGAGTTTAGGTGTTTAGTCGCACTTTCATAAGACAAATGGGTTCTATGAATTTCTGTTCAAAGCTGCTTCTGTTTTTCTCCGACACCGCAAAGGTCTGAAGTGGTTTATAGGTAATTAAATGAGTACTTCTCTGTGTTATTGCATGAATCTGTGTTGTGTTAGTTAAATACGCAGCGCAGTACACTATAGTTGGTGTGACAGTCAGTCTGAAAAGTCCTGTATTATGCAAAACTGACTCTTGTGAGCTTTAAGCCATTGTTACATTGTTACCTTCTTAAAAAACATACCCAGAGTTGCATTTTGTTTCATTCACACATGTTTGAGTGATCCTTTATTATTAATCTCTCTACAACTCCAAAGCTCAAAATGCTCTGTTCCACCTTGTGATGTCATGCAGTGGTTGTTGTCAAGTTAACAGCTACCTTCTACGTTTTGTTCCAGAGCTGAAATTATCCAGACGTTTCTAGTGAAGGTGAGTTTAAAAACACAGTGGATCACTTCCTGTATTACCACATGACATCACTAAGTGGAAAAGGTTTCTGTCTGAGAGAAGAACTTAGCCTCAATATTCAGGGTTTATGTGTTAAACACATGTGACTGGAACAAAACACAACTCCAGGTATGTTTTTGATGAGGAAACAACATTTTAACATAGATTAGTAAATAGCATAATATGGGACCTTTAAGTGTAAATGAGTCGCAATCCTGAAGCTAGCTACTCCTGTCCAGAATCCTGACTGAGGATCAGGAATTTGGTCTAGATGGGTCCGCACACTTCACATCTCAACTGGGATTAAACTAAGACTAATGCTGCCCTCATGTTCCATGGGAATTATGTTAAATACGACTTGTCATGTTTTCTACTGGAGAAATGGGAGATAATTTTAATACCCGTGTTACCGAGATGAACGTTTGACCTCGCACCATGGTGGACTGCAGTGGATGAAGCAAGGATTTTACACCTGTCTGCTGGTTGTTTTCATGCCCACGATTATGCAACATTTACAAGTTTAATGTAATTAAATAAAAAGCAGTTATAGTTTTCTTTTTTCCTGACCGATCTGTAGAGAACCTTAATTTGCCTTATTTCAGTTTGCTTGTTTAGGCTGTATGCACATATTTTTGTCAAGATAAAATTTGCTTTTGAAATGTTTCATTTTGCTACGAGCATAAAAGTACTTGAACAAAACACTCGTAGTTACCAGTTCACAAGTGGAAAGGATCATGTTCTCCGTAGCACGTGAAGGCAGCATAAACCTGGACTAGATCAGGAGAGGCAAAACTAGAACAGGATTGCATTAGGACTAAACGAGTCTCAAACCAGGATTTAACAAGGACAAGTGTGAACACACCCACGTTTGCCCAGTGCTCTGGTAAAAGTACACTTTATAAGATCTGACAGTTCATTTGTGTAACTTGAGTGGCTGTTAAGGTTACAGATGGAACATATGGTGACAGTCCTTTTACAAAAACATCCTTATTGGTTTGTTCACAGGCAATAAACCAGCCAAGTCTGTGGGTCATTGAAAGAGAATAAAGACCAGCAGTTTTACAGAGGATATTTCATTGTATTATTTAAATGTGTTAACAAAAGACAGCAGGTAGCAAAGGCAAACCGACACCCAACAGCCATCGTATCAAACTTAAACATCATTAAAAGGTCTAAAAATGTTGTATCCGTGCGTTGTAAAAAACTCATAAATGGTCCATTGAGTCACCACAGGTCAGCAACACAATTAAAGCCCTCGTGTTATCCTGCCATAAACTAAGTCATTAACGACTGCACTGTCATCCAATCCTTATCTTATAAAAATTCAAAAAATCCTGTGTTGGAGCCTAAATCCAATTTTGTTATTTTCTTGTGTTTGTATCTGCTTTAAAGTTATAATCTATGGCAACCGTGGATCTTTATGTTATAATTTGCACATTTTAAATCACAATAGTCATCTAAAATGACTTAATCAAAGAAATAAGTCAGCTAACTTCTGCGTTAGAAAACTGCGGTGCCCAGTGGGAGCTGACGTCGCCTTAAATGTCACCACAACAAAGAGCCGTGGAGCTGTCTGCCCCTCTTGTGGAGAGCTGCAGCGTAGTGGAGTTTTTTTTTCATTTGTACCAAAATGTTTTAACATCTTCATTAGCGGCATCATTATTTCTATTTTGTTTTGACTTCATATTTACTTGAAGTACATGCTTTGGTAATTATTATAGTTAACATGATGATGATGAACGTGATTTGCTCACTATATAATTTGATTTATTTACATTCTATTTCAACTTTAAGTATTGCTAATGTTAATCATTAGTTTTTTGCCTTGGTAATGTTTATTTTGCATTATTCCATGGTTTATTGCTCCTTATTGAAGACCCATGCAGGTGCACTATGGGTAACATGGAGTGGAGCCAAACAGTTTTTTGATCTAAATATGCGAGTCGTCAGTAAAGAGTTTTTAACTGTTTCTGGATGGCTCTCCGTGGATTCATTTCATTTTTGGGGGTTTTTAAAATTTGGAACTAAGGTGCTTCAAGCTGGTTAACAAAATGTTTGGACCTTACATCCAGCCAAAAATTGTACTCAAGTAAGAGTAATGTTACTTCAAAATAATGTTAGTCAAGTAGAAGTACAAAATAGTGATCCAAGAGATTACTCAGGTAAGAGTAAAAAAGTATTTGAGAAAACTACTACTCAAGTAAGAGCAACTTAAAGAGTAACTGTCGGGACGCAACATCTGATTTATAATTTGAAGATAACGTAATTGAAAAGACAAAACGTTAAATTATGCACAAAATCTGGTATTTTTTTAAAAATTACACAAAAATGAGACAAATCATATCTGAAGGAGCGGTGCAAGAAACACAAATGTTCAAATCATTTCATATTGTCAACATAAAGCCTTTGTCACTTGTCGACTTACTCACAGTGGAACCAACACTTTTACTCAAATACTCGAGTACTGTCACTTCAATAAAAACATTACTCAAGTAGGAGTAAAAGTATATCTCAAGTAAGAGTACTGTTACTTCAATAAAAATATTTAACGATTAGGAATGTGCGGCTAGAAAAGTACTCTGGAAAGTACATTTTTTTCTAAAAGTTACACAAATAACTCGAGTACTTCCCACCTCTGCTTACGTCCTGAACAGTCGTGATCAGTTACTTCATGTAATACGTACTTACGATAAAAATAACGTATTATGGTTGGTACAATGGGCATATGTGTGTTCCTTGCACCTGCTGAGTTCAGATAGCTGGTCTCTGACATGGACGAGTCGTAAAGCACCGCACAGGCTGTCCACGTGATTTCTGTCCCTCCGGCTTCCCGTAACCGCGTCTCCCTTAGCAGCTTTTCATCAAACGAGAAGTACGTATTGACTCCGGGACAAGAGAGAGAGCGCTCTGAGGTCAGTAGGTGAGAGGACTAAATATTTAACAAAAGAACAAAAAATAAAAATACAAGATTTGATTTAAATTGTTGCTCACCCAGGCGGAAAATATAAAATAAATATACATTACAGTAAGGATGTATATGTCTGTTAGGCCGAATCATTTTCATTTCTACTTCATCCATGTTTGAGTAATTTAGCAATCTCTCCCAGACCTTATTCGAACCCGCCTTACGGTTAGCTGTGAGATTCTGTACGATGTTTTTTGGCGATTATAGCATTTTCAACAATAAAACGTAAAACATGGTGATCTAAAGAATATGTTTTCTTGAAGGCGCAGAGGTCGGTGCAGTAACGGAGTTGCTGAGGCGGGGAGTTCCGGAGGGCGGGGCCGGTTACGGAGAAGGCTCCGCGTCCCCACGCAGCTTGTTCACGCAGGGGAGGGACAGGAGGTTGGCGTCGGAGGAGCGGAGGAAAGAGGATGGAGCGTGGAGGTGCAGCAGGTCTGGGAGGCAGGAGGGGGCCTGGTTGTGGAGGGCTTTGAAGGTGAGGGATGGGGAGCCAGTGGAGGTTCTGGAGGACAGGGTTGATGTGTTCATGGGGCCGGGTGTGTGTGAGGAGGCGTGGATGTATTGTACAATAAATAATATAAATATGTGTTAGCAGTTATTACTCCAGTAAAATACCCCCTCTTTAAAAGGTCTGAAAATGTCATACCTCAAACCTCATAAACAGTCCATTAAGTCACCACAGGTCAGCAACACAATTAGCTTTGTGCACAATAGAGACTGGCAACCTCACTGTTAGCGTCACTGCTACCTGTCAAATTGTATCTCTATGAGGTTTTTGCAGAGTCATGCTAAAATAAATACATATTTAAAGATCAGGCTGAAACTACACAAATAAAATGAATACTTCACTGGAGTGCACGGGCCTAATAAATATTAAACCAACACTACAAACTGAAGTATTCTACATATAAAATAACTGGGTAGTCTTATTTTTAATTCATTTGAATTTTAATAGGTAGTTTATTTTATGTTTTCCAATTTTAATAAAAGTGACTGTTAGCTTTGAGACACGGTGAGCTAGCGTGATGCTTAAAAACCTCGTGAAAGTCATTAACAGCACCATTGTCATCCAACAATGAAACATTAGGGAAATGCCAACAATCAAGAGCTCAGCAAACACTTGATTAAAAGCGAGCACGGCATGGGCCAAACTAATCCCCCGACCTTCCACGAAAACTGGCATCTCACGGGCAAACAGCCAACTTCTTATCATCGAGAAGTAGCACCTGGTACACACACAACGGTTTATATTATCATTAGCTTACTCTGAAAATGCATTATCTGTTGGGTTTGCTTTTGGTGGGAAGCTAAGAAAAATGTAACTATTGATAATAATGCCTGAACGAATAAGCAAAATACGACTCACACACTTGTAGTTAGCTCCTCCCTTCAGATAGATTCGATCCCAATCTCGAAGTAAACATCACTGGTTGAGTGGTCAGCTCCACTGACCCGCAGGTTGGTAGTGCGATTTCAGCTCCCGCAGTTGAATGCTGTCATTGTGTCTTTGTGCAAGACACTTACCCCACCTTGCCCCCAGAGTCTGTGTACACTGGTGTATGAACGTGTGTGTGAATGGGTGAATGGTTCCTTGATGTAAAGCGCTTCGAGTGCCTTGAAGGTGGAAAAGTGCTATATAAAAATGTGACTATTTACCATGTGACCATCTGCGTTTTTGTCACCTCCCGCCTCGGATACTGCAATAGCCTGCTCAATAGACTCCAGTACATTCAGAACTCCGCTGCCTCCTTACCCGCACCTCCTCCCCTGTCGTCAGAGTTCTCCACTGACTCCCCATCCCCAAAGCGCATCCAATTCAAGTCCCTCCATAACCTGGCCCCTACATACTCTCTGAACTCCTCCACCACCACACACCCACTCATACCCTCCGTTCAGCTGCCAACCTCCTGTCCTTCCCCTCCAGGACTAAACACGAGACCTGGGGGTACAGGGCCTTCTTCGCTGCTGCCCCACCCTCTGGAACTCTCTGCCCAAACGCATCCGAGACTCATCTACGCTCTCCAACTTCAAGAAAGCCCTGAAAACTCAAAACCGCCTTCAACCGCCTTCACATTCATACCACAATGTTGGTGAAGTGTCTTTCTTAAGGACACAACATTTTTTGCCACTGCTGCCCCACTGTGGCGCCTGGTATTCCCGTGCTTAGCTTCTGAGATTTGACGAGATCGGGCTTGGACCAGGAAGTTTGACCACAAAAGGTTCTTCTTTGGCGTGACTTGATTGATGATTTAGCTCTAGAAAACACCAGCAGATGGCGCAAGCACAGCATCTGAAGAAGAACGTAATTTGCGTGAAACTAATACAATAGCAGCTAGCGTAAAAATAATGCTAATATGCGCAACGGGGCCAATTTGAGAACAGAACGCATTTTGAGTTAGACCTAATGTATGTACTCTCTTGGTTCTGCGGGGGAGGGTTGGGTATCTGTGGAGGTATAGGGGGAGGGAGGCAGAATGAGCGATTATTCAACACACGCTAGCCCGTTGCGTAAGAGCTGCAGTCATGTCCGTAATGTGTCACCGTTCAACATTCAGACATTGTTTGGTCTAGACAACATTCAAACCCACAGCCTGTCAGGCACGCAGAGCTCTGACTGAGGACATCACATTCAAAATAAAACAACTTGGAAGACGTCATAGTGCAGGCTATAGAGGATAAAATATGTTTTATAATAGATTGCATTCACGTTGTAGAATTTGATGTTGTAAGTTCAGATGGAGGGCAGTAACCTGTATAACTTTATGGGAGAGGAATGTGCGGTATTTGAACGAATGAACCCATAGACTGTATAAAGAAGTGGGCTAAGTGAGTTTGACGTCACCCATAGCGTTCGGCTCCAGTCAAATAAGCACATCGAGGCTAGAGCAGTTACAGGAACGAATTTGGAGCCGAGTTCCATATTTGGTATTCCAAAGAGCCAATCCGGAGCGGGGCTGTTGAAGGTAACGCCCTTTCCCACTCGCACCGCTGGTTTAGCAGGGAGTGGGCGTGTAGCAATGCTGTCAATCAAACCTGTTGCTAATGCTAGCGGGAGCGACGCCTGATTTGTCTCTTATTAATGTTCATATCTTGTTTTACAGACAAAATAAACAGGATCGTGTAGAGCGGGTTAATACGAACATTTTAAAACCAAAATGACGAGTCTGACAGCAGCAGTTACAGAGAGAGGGGCCACAGTTTTTCAACAGAAAGTGAATTGGAGCCAAAGTCGATGGAGCCAAAAGTGCACTATGCTCACTTCCTATTTGTAACGTGGTGGCTAGCAGGTTAGCTATGTCCATTTATATTTACAATCTACGGTTGAACCTTATCATTATTTGTTCGGGATTGGGTTTACAAATTTACCATATTAATCTTATTACTTTTAGTCCTTTCAACTGACAACACTGGAATCACTTTCTGAAGCCTCTAGCTCCAATTCACTTTACATTGAAAGACAGTCGCCCCTCTCTCTGTAACTGCTGCAGTGAGCCTTGTCGTTAAAATGTTCGTATTCACACACTCTACATGATCCTTGTATTTTTATTTTGTCTGTAAATTAAGATATGAACATTAATAACAGACAAATCGGGTACCTTCTTACCCCGAGGTCGCTCACGCCAGTGTTAGCAACAGGTTTGACTGACAATGTTGCTAAGCACCCGCTCCCTGCTAAACCAGTGGTGCAGGTGGGAAGGGTGTTACCTTCAACAGCCTGGCTCCAGATTGGCTGTTTGGTTGCTATGATACTTGCGGTCGGAACTCGGCTCCAAGTTTGCCGCTGTAACTGCTAGCTTCATTTGACTGGAGTCGAACACTATGGGTGATGTCACAATCACTTAGTCCACGTCTTTATGCACTATATGGGCAAGACACAATTTGCTAAAATGGGAAACATGGGAAAAAATTGGGTACAGACACTATGATGCACTATGTAACTTTTCTTTTTCACTCACCATGTCTGTTATATGAAAATATCAGTGACTATGATTGATGGTCAAACAGGCTGTTAGCATTTGGAGGATATTGTAAGTTTTGGACCGAGCCTTTGAAAAATTGAGATGTTTTGATCACACAAATACTTTAAATTCATGTGGTTAATCAGAGGCCATGAGCAGGTTACTCGGGCTGTCAATCATATAGGTTCCATTTTTCATAAAAGTGTCAGTTATGCCAAAATAAATTATACAAAAATCCAGAATTTGAATAAACATAATTACAATAGCTTCTGGGTCCAAATGTTGACTTTGGCTTTGATATCAATAAAAAGTTAATAAGACGACTTGGAGTATTTCCTTTCTCCCAATCAATGGAATCATTGCTTTGTCTGTGCACTGCTAGAGTTCTCAAAGATATCATTTTTTACCGGGTTATATGAAATTACTTTCAAAAGTGGATTTGTCTGGGTTCAAAAAGTGTTGAGGTGCAAAGCTGCATAGAGAAAAAAAACAAAACCCCCCCCAAAAAAACTACACTATTATTCTAATCTAAGAAGCTCTAATTCTGTGGTTTTTGATGTTGAAAATGACATTTTACTGTCTAAATAAATAGTATTTTTTTATGATCATCGTGGTATCGGAATCAGTATTGAGTTTCGAGTCTATCCCTTAATATTAAAATCGAGTTCGAAATTTTTGTATTGTGCCGTAGGCTCATGGGCCAAGTCTTGGACAGTATCTTGACGAGGGTTCAATTAGGGCCCGGGAGAGATCGCTAGATTACTCAAACATGCATGGATGACATCTAAAACCTCTTCAGGCATGTTTTTGATGAGGGAACAATGTTATAACACGGCCGAAAGCTTAAAAAGTTGATTTTGCATAAGCCCGATTTAACACAGAACGTAAATTTAGAAGTGTCAATATAGTAGTGGAGTGTTTATAGCGTGTCCTCTACTCACTTTTGTTGCTTCTTTCCTGCTTTTTTTTAACCACATAAAGTACATTAATTCCTCAGGGACTGCTCCACTGGCTCCATGCTCGAATGCTATTTTTACAGAGATTATGCTTCCTCCTTAAATTTGGACATACTGTACGTGTTGCCTTACGTGACTATCAATGAGATCGCTCTGTAACGAGGCATGTGCCATAAAAGGGCCAAAGTGCGTTCTCAACAGATGTGTGCACTTAAACTCTGCCCCCTGACCATGTGTTCAGTGTTCAGACGTGCACTGTGTCGAGAGAGGGAGGGAGAGGGGGAATGAGAGAGAGACAAGAGAGACAGAGGGGGGAGAGACAGAGACAAGAGAGAGGGAGGGAGAGGGGGGATGAGAGAGAGACAAGAGAGACAGAGGGGGGGATGAGAGAGAGACAAGAGAGACAGAGGGGAGAGAGACAGAGACAAGAGAGAGGGAGGGAGAGGGGGAATGAGAGAGAGACCAGAGAGGGGAGAGAGAGAGACAAGAGAGAAACAGAGATGAAGAGAGAGGGAGACAGAGAAACAGAGAAGGGAGAGAGTAAAAAGAGAAGAAGATGAGAGAGGGAGAGAGACAGACAAGGGGAGAGAGAGAATCACAGAGAGAAAAAGAGGGAGACAGAGAGAAGGAGCGAGAGGAAGGGGGGAGAGTAAAAAGAGAGTGACGAGAGAGGGGGTTAGAGACAGACAAGATGGGGTGAAAGAGAATGACGGAGACAAGAGAGAGGGACAGAGATGGAGAGACAGAGAAAGGGAGACAATCAGAGAGAATGAGAGAAGGAAAGAGAGGGGAAGCAAGAGGAAGGGGGGGAGAAAGAGGAAGAAAGGGGGGAGGGGGGAGAGAGAGGGAGGAAGACAGACAAGAGAGATGGAGAGAGAGAATAACAGAGAGACAGGGGGAGAGGGACAGACCAGAGAGAAGGAGACAGAGACACTGAGAGGGGGAGCGGAGAAGAAGAGCGAGAGTGGGGGAGAGAGAGTGAGAGAGAGAGAAAGACAAGAGAGGGGGAGAGAGAGGCAGAGGGGGAGACTAAAAAGAGAGAGACAAGATAGAGAGAATGACAGAGTGACAAGAGAGAGAGAGAACAACAAAGAGACAAGAGAGAGGGAGGGAGAGAGAGACAGACAAGGAAAAGGGAGAGATAGAACGACAGAGAGACAAGAGAGGGACAGAGAGGGAGTAAAAAAAGAGGGAGGGGGAGAGAGACAGACAAGAGAGAGGGAGAGAGAGAGAACAGCAGAGAGACAAGAGAGAGACGAGTGAGGGAGGGTCAGAGATGGAGATTTTATTTGTAACAGACCTGTATTGTGTCTGTCAAAAACATTTTGCATTCAATTTCATCCACACCTCATGCTCTTTGCACAAAAATAAACTCAAGTATTCAAAAACCCTGCTCCTCTGGTACATGCATCCCAAAGACACACACGACTGAAAGAGGAGAGATGGAGAGAGAAAAAGAGAGAGAGAAGGGATGAGACAGAGGAAGAGAGAAAGGGTAGAGTAAAAAGAGAGAGATGAGAGAGGGAGAGGGGGATGAGAAAGAGACTGAGAGGGAGACAGAGAAACAGAGAGTGAGTGACAGAGAGGGGGAATGAGAGGAAGAGAGTCTAGAGAGGGAGAGAGACAAAAGAAAGGGACAGAGAGAGAGAATAACAGAGAGAGACAGAGAAACTGAGAGGGGGAGCGAGAGGAAGAGAGAGGGGGAGAGTAAAAAGAGAGAGAGACGAGAGAGGGAGAGAGACAGACAAGACAGAGGGAGAGAGAGAAACAGAAGGAGAGCAAGAGGAAGAGAGAGAATGGGGGAAAGGGAGGGAGAGAGAGAAAAAAGAGAGATGAGAGTAAAAAGAGAGAGAGACAAGAGAGGGAGCAAGACAGACAAGAGAGAGGGAGAGAAAGAATGGCAGCGAGACAAGAGAGACAGAGAGGGAGAGACAAATGGAGAGAGAACGAGAGAAGGAAAGGGAGAGGGGAAGCGAGAGGGAGAGAGAGAGGGGGGAAAAGAGGAAGAGAGGGGGGAGAGAGAGACAGACAAGAGAGAGAAAGAGAACGACAGAGAGACAAGAGAGAGACAGAGGGAGAGGGAGTAAAAAGAGGAAGATGAGTGAAGGAGAGAGAGAGACAGACAAAAGAGAGGGAGAAAGAGAACGACAGAGAGACAAGATAGAGACGAGTGATGGTGATTTGATTTGTAACAGACCTGTATTGTGTCTGTCAAAAACATTTTGCATTCAGTTTCATCCACACCTCGTGTTGTTTGCACAAAAATAAACTCAAGTATTCAAAAACCCTGCTCCTCTGGTACATGCATCCCAAAGACACACACGACTGAAAGAGGAGAGATGGAGAGAGAAAAAGAAAGAGAGAAAGTGGAAGAGACCGAGGAAGAGAGGAAGGGGAGCGCAAGGGGGAGAGAGAAAGAGAAACGAGATAGGGAGAGAGACAAGAGGGAGAGAGAGAATCACAGAGACACAAGAGAGAGGCAGAGAGATGGAGAAAGAGAGGGGGACCGAAAGAGATGGAGACACAAATGGAGAGAAAACGAGAGAAAGAGAGAGACGGAGAGAGAAAGAGAGACAAGAGAGAGGGGAGGGAGAGACAGAGAGAAAGCAAGAAGGACAAAGAAAGAGAGAACAAGAGAGAGAAAAAGAAAGACCAGGAGAAAAAGAGAGAGGGATAGAGAGAGGGATGAGAGAGAGGTGAAGTGACAGCTTCTAAAAACTAACGCCAAAGCAGCAGAGCCAGATGGCAACCTGCCAACATGAGGCAAGTGAGCAGAGCTGAGGTCAGAATAAAAATTCCAGACAGCTATGTAGGACTCAAGGTGAAATTCCAAAAGTGAATCATGTTTTGTCTGTGATTACAGAAAATATCCAGACTAAATGTCTGATCTACACTCAACACATATGTTTTTGGATGTTATTTATTTTAATGGTGGTATTCAGATACTAGAATGTGGTGATGTCATACTCCCAGATGAGGGGTGTAGGTACCGTATTGGTCTACAAATGTGGATTTTTAAAACAATAATAATAATAATAATAATAATAATAATAATAATAATACAATTGAATACCTATTGTAGCCATAGCTGCCCTGGGCTAGACTGGTGGAAGTGAGGCTTCCAATCTGCACCATCCGCTTCTCCGACCCTCACCAACACTCACACACACCACATTCATACCAGTCAAGGTGGGTGAAGTGTCTTGCCTAAGGACACGAGAACAGTTTCCACAAGAGCCACTGCTGTCCCACTGAGGTATTTCCAGCGGTCTCCCATCCAAGTACTAACCACACCCGGCCTTGCTTAGCTTCCAAGCTCTGATGTGATCGAACGTTGACAAAGCGGCTCCATAAACCCGTACCGTGTATGTATCGTCTAAGTTTATCACTGTTGTTTATGTTATTGATTTTAGAAAATATGTGTAATCTTTATACATTTAAAACACTATGAAACACAGCAGAAAATGGCTGATATACTAAATATACTAAATCAATAGTTAGCAGATAATCTTTCTTTTATAGGTCCTATATTAGGCAAAATTGACTTCTTTTAGCCATGTTATAATGATGGTACCTCCTCAAAAACATACCTGGAGTTGTGTTTTGTTTCATTCACACATTTGAGTAATCGTCGATTATTGGGCTGTCTGCATCTCCAAATCTAAAAATTCTCTGTCTCTACCTTATGATGTCAATTAGTGTTTGTTTTAAGGTGGACTGACTTACTCTTCAATACTCTAGAATAACCTTAAGTAGTTGCTTTTATGTTTTTAATATTTCCGTTTTACCTTTTGTACAGTTGAGATGATCACAAAGTCTCTAATATGTGCTGAGGCTGAAACACTTCCACAGCCCTGGAATTGTCACTTCAAAGTAAGGCAATTCCAGGGCTGAAATTATCCAGATGATTCTAGTGAAGGTGTATGGAGTTTGAATGAAACAAAACACAACTTCACGTATGTTTCTGATGAGGAAACAACATTATAACATGGCTAAAACAGTGCAAGACCTTTAAGAATGGCTTAATTATATTGGCATGTGTATTGGCTCGGGCATGCCTCCTGGACGCCTCCTCGGAGAGGTGATCCCGGGCACGTCCCACTGGGAGAAGGCCCTGGAGAAGACCCAGGACGGGCTGAGGGGACTATGTCTCTTGGCTGGCCTGGGAACGCCTCGGAACCCCTCAGAAGAGCTGGAGGAAGTGTGTGTGGAAAGGAAAGTCTGGGCCTCCCCGCTCAAACTGTATAATGCGATAAAGCGGAAGAAAATGGATGGATGGGTGGCATGCTTCTTCACACTTTTATTGTGATTTATTATACACCATCCATAATTCACTTAAACAGCAAGTAGTGCATGGCAGGCACCAAGGAACAGTCATATTTCCTGAGTTATATTCTAACCATTATTATGCATTGATACTTTGCAGTGACATCACTCTGTTTCCATGGTGACACAATGCACACATTAGCAAACACTGGCAAAAAAGTTTTAAGATCAAGAAAAAAATACTGAATGAATTTTAAAAACACATTTTCAGAAGTCTGTGATCAATATGAGCGTTCATGGTCCTGTTTAGGTGGTTGATGTTTAACAAAAAAGGTGAGAGTCACTAGCTGAATAAATGATTGGCTAATACTAGCTAGATGGGACTTAAAGAAGACCTATTGTGCTTATGTCTGCTATATAATAATAATCTGTGACATCATTATGTTATAATTTGACCATTTTAAATCACAATATTCATCTAAAACAACTTTATAAAAGAAACAAGTCCACTGACTTCCATGTTAGAAAACTGCGGCGCCCAATGGAAGCAGTCTCTGCCATAAACGTCATCACAACAAAGAGCCGTGGAGTTGTCGGTCATTCATATGGATAGCTGCAGATAGTTGATTTTTTTTCATTTGTACCAAAATTACTATGTAACGCTGCCGAATTCTACGTGTATGACCGATTAAGAAAATAACATTGAAGAACAAAGTAAGTACAGAGCAGTGGCTGTGCACTGGTGGCTGTGAAAATGGGGATTGATCGACAACATGGCGTCTTGAAAATAAGCAATTCAAAATTGCTTAAACATGCACGAATCACTCCAAATACAACTTTAAGAGGGGAAATGAGAAGGGGAAACAACTATAACATGGATAAAAGCTCTGAAAAGTAAATTTTGCAGAAGGTCTTGCAGAAGGTTTTGCAGGTCTGCTTTAATGTTATTTGAAATCAGTACAAAATCAGCTCACATGTTGTAGTTCCAGTTAAGTCAGTTCTTTCTGGTCAGACTGTGTTAAAACAAAGCTCAGATTAAAGTCTAACTTGAGTAACAGAGCCACAGACAGAGCAGTGCCTCAAGTTAGCATCATACCCCTAGGGAATGTTGATGACATGGCCACGTATACATATCTCTGTCTCTTTGTGTCTTATATAATATTGCTTGGTGTAAAATAAGTATGTCTGCAGTCATATCAGATATCAAATAATTAGTGGAGGAGAGAAAAATGCCACTATCCCTTTGTAATATTCACAAAAGATGATTTTATCTGCTAACTTTTCATTTTGAATAGAAAGGATTCACTATCAGTCATTATCAGCTTTGTCCCATAGTTATTTTTTCATTCTTAATTTTGAGTTTTGATTCACATAAAAATGTATATTTGTAATTATATAAGTAATACAGTAACAGTACATACAGTTGAAACCAGAAGTTTACATACACTATATAAAAATACACATATATATTTTTGCTCA
Source organism: Periophthalmodon schlosseri (assembly GCA_000787095.1). Taxonomy (NCBI): domain Eukaryota; kingdom Metazoa; phylum Chordata; class Actinopteri; order Gobiiformes; family Gobiidae; genus Periophthalmodon; species Periophthalmodon schlosseri. Next base: position 32,160 of record KN475188.1, read on the forward strand.
CGGACTGACATGAAATCAGATCATACACTATTAAAAATACACATATATATTTTTGCTCACGGACTGACATGAAATCAGATTAAACTTTTACTGTTTTAGGTCAATTAGGATTAATAAAATTATTTCTATTTGCTAAATGTCAGAATAATGACGGAAGGATTTTTTTAGACCCATTTGCGCCCAAGCTTTAAGTTCATGGGTGATATCTTGAGATGTTGCACCAGTCCCTCCTGCAGCAAAACAACCCCACAACATGATGCTGCCACCCCCGTATTTCACAGTTGGGATGGTGTTCTCAGACTTGCAAGTTTTTCCTTTTACCTCCAAACGTAACGATGCTCATTACGGCCAAACAGTTAAATTTAGTTTCATCTGACCACAGGACATGTCTCCCGAGATTCAGATCTTTGTTCCTGTGTGCATTTGCAAACTGTAATCTGGCTTTTTTATGTTTCTTTTGGAGTAATGGCTTCTTCCTGCAGAGTGGCCTTTCAGCCCATGTTGGTACAGTCCTCGTTTCACTGTGGACAATGACACACTCTTACCAGCTTCAGCAGCATCTTCACAAGATCTTTTGCTTTTGTTCTTGGGTTGATGTGAACATTTCAGACCGAAGCACATTCATGTCTGGGACACAGAACCCGTCTCCTTCCTGAGCGGTACGATGGGTGGACATTCCCATGGTGTTTATTCTTGTGTATAATTGTTTGAACAGATGAACGTGGCACCTTCAGGCATCTGGAAATTGCACCCAAGGATGAACCAGACTTGTGCAAGTCCACAATTCTCTTCCTGATATCTTGGCTGAATTTCTTTTGCTTTCCCAAATGTTACACAAAGAAGCAGTGTGTTTCAGGTGTGACAAATACATCAATGTCAATAAACCAATCAGAAGCTTTCAAAGACATGACATCATCATCTGGGTTTTCCCAAATGGTTTAAATACATAGTAATTTAACTTCTGACTTTGAAGAAAATAAAATTTGTTTAAAAAAATCCTTCTCTCTTTATTCTGGCATTTAGCAAATAGAAATAATTTTGTTAATCCTAATTGACCTAAAACGTTTAGTCTGATTTCATGTCAGACAGCGAGAAAAAAAACAAAAACAAAACATATGTGTGTTTTTTATATAGTGTATATAAACTTCTGGTTTCAACATTAGAAGTTTTTTCGAGCGGTTAAAAGTTCAGTTCTCTTTTACCAGGAAAATAATTAAACTAGTTGGAACAATATTACCACAATAACAGCTGCGAGGTATCGGTGTTGTACAGATTTTTTTTTTCTTATGATAAATGAGCAAGAACTGAAAGTACAGATGGCTTATTGATTGATAATGCTTTGTGCAGTGCGGGGACTGGAGGGAGAGCCATGGTTTGGGGACTAACACATGGTTTGAAGCAATTACAAAAATGCAAAAAATGTCTTGATGGATGGGATGATGAGCAAAAAGCTACATTTTTATTTCAAAACACACAAATTGGGCGCAAATTCAAACAAAAAGCGCTTTGTCAATTTGTATATAATTGTGAAAAAGGGGACAGCAAAAGTAATATTTCATCCCTCCATGTTTTGAAATAACAGAAACTGCAAGTAGTGCAAAGATTTAGGCAATATTAAGAAAAAAATCATTTGGTTGGTTTGAAACAATTCCCAAACTGTGGGAAAAATCTTTAAGGTGGGACTAAACACCTAAACTCCGCCCACGACCACATTTAAAATAGAACTGCTACACTGGGCAGTACCTGGGGGACTAAAGGTCAGAGTGATGGGGTGGGGGGTCTGGAGGTATAAGGAACAGTGTGATTGGTCTAACAAAAAACCAACAGTCAAATCAATATCACTTTATTTGTCCTCGAGGGGCAATTTAAGCGCATTGAGCAATAAAATACAATAATAATAGAAAGTTCAAACAAAGGTCTCAGCTCAAGAGGTAGAGTCATCAGGCCCAGCGTCAGGGCAGTTTGAGGGGAGTAACAACCCTCAGGACAAAAGTGTCCCTCCTCTGTGTCCTCTGTGTCCTCTTAAAAAAGATAAAAATTAAAAAAAGTTTAAAATCTGCTCAGTGTGCCAGCCAGTCAGCCACAAGAGTAGCCAACCACAACCATGGCAACCACGGAATTTTGTTATTATATTGCTGGGCTTCAGATGACATCACAGCATTCTATAGGCCAATTATGTTATAATATTGTTAAAATGCAGACTTTTGTTGTTATACAGTAGGTTCTTTGGTCTTGTCACTAATAGAAATGATGAGGTTTGACATTTGTGAATTTACCTTATGGATATTTCATGGCAAAGTACAACGTAATCAATAGGGAACTCTGGTTCCCTTCTGGGAGAATGACATCATCACATTTTAGAATCTGAAAACCACCAATTGCCTGGAATGTTCCCGGCTTGCCTCATGGAGATCAATAAGTTTATGCCTTGGGCCAAACTGACGGAACTGTGAGTTTAAATCTGCACAGAGCAGTGTTAGACTCCATGAGCGATCATGATCACAAGACCTTAGATCAGAGGCCAACACATCCCTATATTGGTTTTACCTGAGCACCCAGTCCCTTCTACATTCTGTTTGAATCCAGAAAGTTCTGGAATTGGACTACAGAGCATCAAAAATGAAACTGAAAATGTTCATGTATTGTTTTTGGCAAATATAGCACTTTCAAAAGGTTAAAAGGTAACTTGGTGATCTTAATAACGTAATGTAATGTGTACAATTAATACCCCAGAAGTGTAATACCCCCTCTATGGAGGGTCTACCACCTGCTTATCTCTATGAAGATTTTACTGATTTGCCAGGAAAGGAATGTTTCACACTTTTTTATTGCACATGTTTTATTGCTCAAAAACATGCATTCTTACTGTGAGTGGGGTCATCTCTCCACAGATCTGACCTGTAACTCGGCCTTGTGGCTTCATCTGCTTGTCCATGGAAACAGATATCTTTAGAAGTCCATTTTACAACAGTTAAAAGTTGAGTTCTCTTGTACCAGGAAAATGGCACAAAAATCAATTTTACTACTGTTGTGTAAAAATCGTATTGATGATAATTCATTTGCTCAGCTTTGCTGAGTTATGAAGTACAAAAAGGTTTATTCTCTTTTACAAAGTTGAAAAAAACTGAGGCACTCAAAAAGTACAAAATAATGAAAAGCCTTTATTACCACATGGAAGACAAAGATAAAATCATGCCAATGTGTTTCAGCACTTCAGCCCTTGAAGGCACTTTGTATTTGAGACTGGTCCCTATACTGAAGACAAGAAAAGGACAATTTTGCACAATTTCTATGCATCCAAGTAGCACTCCTGCCTCTACATTTTTGCAGGTTTATTCTCTTTATTACAACAGATATGGACATGACAGGGCCTAGCCTGCCCTGGCTACCAACCAGCAGCCTTCCGGCATCCCAAGCAAGTCTCTCCTCAGTCTCCCTCACAGGGCATCTGTGCTCTGAGTGTTTCTACCAGAATGACAAACAGAATGACATACATATCAAAGCTGAGGGACTTTTGTCACAGCCACGAGTTAATCCACTTTTACACTTGAAGACAGGTAAAATAACACAGTTGTTATATATAGTTTTGCTGAGAGCAGGGCAAACCCTTGGCCTTCTCTCGGTGAGCTTCATGATGAAGTCTTCTGAAATGGTGTTCTCTTCACAGCTGTGCCTTGTCAGGGTCAAGAAATGCCAAAAGTGCAAACCAGTGATCAAAGCAAAGGGTGGCCATTTTTAAAAATCTAGAACAAGTTGAGTTGAGTTTATTTTATTTTTTTGCTACATTCCGTATGTAAGTGTTTCCCAACCAGGGATCCGGGGACCCCTAGAGGTCCGCAAGCACTTCCAAGAGGGTATATGGAATGGTTTCATATTTTAAAAGGTGACATGAAATGGCATTTGAACAAAAAAATGTTCTTTGTAGTCATTTTTACATATTTAAAAATAATTTATGAGGAGTCTAGACGTCAGTATCATTAAAACATGAAAAATGTTAATATACTACTAGTAAACATATTTATTTGCCTGGTACTCGCATTAGGGAGTACTTGGACTGTGAGACAAATCTTCAGGGGTACTTGAGAACAAAAAGGTTCTGCCAAACTGCCATATGTGTTTGCTCATAGTTTTGATGCCTTCAGTGAGAATCTACAATGTAAATAATCATGAAAATGAAGATGAACATAAATAAAAAAGTGTGTGCAAACAAGACTTTTGGTCGTGTAAATGTAGCTTTTCCATAATTGGGTAAAACACACAAATTGGGCCCAAACTCATACGTACATACACAACATACTTTCTCAATGTGTACAGAATTGCGAAAAAAGGACAGCAAAAGTGAGAGCAGACACAACACTGCTGCACCAAATACTGATATGCTCTGTGTGTGTTCCGGCTGCAAAAACTGCCAACTCAACTAATAATACAAACATGAGCTCTAGAAAATAAGCTATTTCACTGGAGAAAATCAGTCTTATTCTTTAAAAAAATGAACTAGCCTAGATTTCTCAAGCGGCACTGCATGACCTTTCTACTGGACCGTCCTATCTGCTTTCACACAAATGTCAATGTGTGTTCCTACTAATCCAAGTTCCAGGTCAGTTCTGTGGAGAGGAAAGCATGCGCTAAATAATGCCTGTTTTTCCAAGGTATTTTTGTTAATAATAATACATTTATTATTAAATGAAGAATTTTATTTTTTTGGTTAAGGACGCTTGGGCATCTCTTCCTGATGCTTCTTGTACACCTCTCTGGGGAGGTGTTCCAGGCATATCCAATTGGGAGGAGAAATCCAGGACACGGTTGAGGGACTATGTCTCTCGGCTGGCCTGGGAACGCCTTGGGGTCCTATCAAATGAGGTGGAGGAAGTGGCTGGGGTGAGGGACGTCTGGGAGTCCCTGCTTAGACTGCTGCTTCAGTGACCCAGCCCCAGATAAGCGGAAGAAAATGGATGGATGGGTTAAGGTTAAAGTACACTTATTGTCCCCGTAGGGAATTTTGTCCTCTGCATTTAACCCAGTGCTGCTGGGGCAACCTGTCAGGAGAAGTGAGACCCATCTCCAGATCTTGAGCTAGTCTTGGTCAGGACTACATTACCTGGAGGAAACCCACCCAGGCACAGGAAGAACATGCAAACCCTGCAACGAAAGTCCCAGAACCTTCTTGCTGTGAGGTTTGAGTGCCAGCCACTAACAGGAGGATGTTACCCAAGGCCAAGATGCGTTAAAATGGTTTATAGAGCTTTAAAAATGTATCTTAGCAACTGTAGAAAAATATTACATTTTACATAACCACCTAGGTTGTTTTGTATAACCTCAAAATTATTAAATTCACTTACACTCCTTAAAGGTCACTCAGGGTAAGTGCCACACAGTTGGAGATAGATACAAAATGAAAACATGGAACTTATGCATTTACCAGTTGATGTACTTTCCATATACTTCACTCTGCTCCACTAAACTCCCACCTGTGTCAAAGCCCCATTTCTTATCTGCACTTCTCACCATAGACGCTCCTCAAGGCTTTTCTCTGTGGACTCTTGGATTTGTTCCTTGGATTACCTCCACGGATGTCTAGTTTCCATAACGTGCATATATTAGGTAAATCTTCCGTTGACTCTGCACTGATGTGGTGTGGCTGGTAGCTCACTCTGCTTCAGCGAGACATAAACTGTGGGCTTACGTAGGTCCTCATCCAGGTTACGCTATATTAAAACTGTCAAAGAGAAGACATCTGCTTTTGGTTTGGAGGGAGAGGGGAAAATCAAGTCCAGATACCTTGGAAATTTCTGTGTTAACAGTAAACATAGCGAAGAGGAGGACAGTTGGATCGTTCCCGAATGCATCGCAAACTTGAATAAGGTCACGGAAGCAGACATGGCCACACAGCCCACCGACGTGAGAATGTTTGTAGTGCTCAACGCGGCTATTGCTTTTGGCACTAGACCCTTCTGTGCGCACACAACCATCAAAATCATTGCTCCCCTCTCTATAATATTCAGATGTCAATGTAATGTGACAGCCTTATTCATTTGCCCTGGTCTAATGACACTTGAGTACTTGCCTGAGATCCAGAATACACACTTCTCCAATACTTTATGGGTCGAGATGTGAGTCTGGTCACTGGCGAATTTATTTTAGTAAGAGGATAAACCCCTTGAGATAGATCAACTCTCTCCCCAAGTTCAGATGGGCGTGATTGACAAGTGGGTTAGCCAGTCAGGGACATGCGTGGTCCGTCTGTATCGAAACAAATACGGCTGCATATGAGGAAAAAAGAAAGGGAAAAAGAATATCACAAGGAACTGAAAATCATCGTGGGGCAATAAACTCTGAGGTGAGAGCATAGCCTGTATAAAAAAGTGGACTAAGTGAGTGTGACGTCACCCATAGCGTTCGGGTCCAGTCACATGAAGCTCATCGAGGCCAGAGCAGTTATGGGGCGAATTTGGAGCTGAGTTCCATATTTGGAATTCCGACCACAAGTATCATAGCAACAAAAGAGCCAATCTGGAGCGAAGCTGTGGAAGTTAACGCCCCCTCCCGCCCGCACCGCTGGTTTAGCAGGGGGCGGGCGCTTAGCAACGCTGTCAATCAAACCTGTTGCTAACGCTAGCGGGAGCGACCTCAAGGAAAGAAGTCAGCTGATTTGTAGCTTATTCATGTTCATATCTTGAGTAACGGACACAATAGCGAAATGAAAATACCAGGATCACGTAGAGCGGGTCAGTCTGAACATTTTAAGACCAAAATGACGAGCCTGACAGCAGCAGCAGGAGAGAGGGGAGGCGACAGTTTTCTAATGTAAAGTGAATTGGAGTCAGAGTCGTCGGAAGTGCAGTCCATAATCACTTCCTATTCGGAACGCGGCGGCTAGCAGGTTAGCAGTGTCCATTTATATATACAGTCTATGGGTGAGAGAAATGTCATTTTATTTCTAAATGATGGTGACCAATGAGCTCCTTTGTTTCACATGCGTCAGTGGCTATGTTCACATACACACCAAAAGCTGATTATTGTCTGATATCTGGACCTTTAAGACTATTTAAATGACATGCAAACCACAGAATCTGATGTGAGTAACCAGCGGGACCATGATCAGAAAGAAATTAGATGATTTTGCTGTTTACATGTCATTTTAATAGTCTTGTAAGTAAATTTAAAAAATCTGATTTAGGGTGCACATGTAACTGCGGCCACTGAAAAGTAAACATATCTGATTGCATGTTTGTTTCTGGCTGGAGAAATGACAGAGGGACCAGACTGATATGCCTCTGTATAAAAAACACAGAGACATATCTTTTTGGATTCATCAGACGAATAGACTCCAACAGCCACGTGATATAACAAGTACAATTAAACAACAGCACAGTCCCCCTGCCTCATGTAAGTAGCTTCAAGTTCATCTGGAATGCCTTTAAATAGGCAAGGCAAGGCAAGTTTATTTGTATACCACGATTCGTACACAAAGTCGTATTCAAAGTGCTTTACAGAATAAGAAAGACATTAATTGCAATTAATTACAATACAAATAAATCAAAACATGAATAATCATCATAAAATAACATTAAAAGAGAAGAGTGCAGAATAAAAACCTTTCAGTCATATTCACAACTAAACAGAACAGTTTTGAGCCTGGATTTAAACATTCTCAAAGTAGAGGCCTGTCTCACATCTTCAGGAAGACTGTTCCAGGTTTTAGCTGCAGAAAACTGAAACGTTAATTCCCCATGTTTAGTCCTGACTCTGGGCACCAGCAGGAGGCCGGTCCCTGAAGTCCTCAGAGTGTGAGATGGTTCATATGGCACTAACAAGTTGGAGATGTACTTTGGTGCTGGGCCATGGAGAGACTTGTAACAAGCAGAGCTGCTTTAAAGTCTATTCTCAGTGCAGAAACCTGAGCACAGGATGTATGTGCTCGTACTTCCTGGATGCGTTCTTGATGTACTGCAGGTGATAGGGCCTTCTCTGTCATAGCCCCGAAACTTTGGAATGAGCTCCTGACCCATGTAAAGAATGCTGCGTCTATTGATAATTTTAAAACTCTATTAAAGACTCACATCTATAATCTGGCTTTTAACTAGTGCTACTACTTACTAATGTCTTGGTGCCAATGTCTAGTTGTTTTTATATCTTTGTACTTATGTTTTGTTTTTCTGTTTGTGAAGCACTTTGGTACAACTATGTTGTCTTTAATTGTGCTATATAAATAAAGTGGCTTGGCTCGGCTACTCCCGCTGTTTTACCATTCGTTTGGAGAGGCCTGTGAGCAGGCCGTCTAACCTACTGGAGACAAACCCATGGAAAACCCAAGTCTCCCCAAGTTTGGTTTAGACAGTATACATTTGATTTTTGCAAATATCACCTGTTATTAAAAATATTTAATATCAGGGGACATAACAGAAACAACACAATGGGTAAAGCTACACTAACTGGCTAACTGATACAGAGGAGTTTGGTATGTGCACAGAACACATTTTGTCTCATAGACTTGTGTAATAATCAGAATGAGTCCTTAAGGAGGTCACACTTTGACAGTGCACTGAAACAAGGCGTTTTGAGCTCTGGAGAGGGACAGCCTGAATAAGAACATTGAAACGTGTGAATGAAACAGAAAACTCCCCCTGTGTTTTTGACAAGAACGTTACGAAAATTCAGTCAGACCACTATTAATACTTCTTTTTCAAATAAAAAAAGTGGGGTTCAAATGTTTATTTAATCTAAAATCAGACATGAAAGCACTAACTCCACTAGTTTCTACTCAAACCACACAGTTGCCTAAAGCAGAAGAGTGCTTCACACAGAAGATCTGATCATGCAAATGAGATTTTGTCTGCCAAACTTAAATCATGAATCCAAACCATTGTGGTATTTTAGGCTTAACTGTGTCTCAGGCATAAACCGTGTGAAGAAGTGGACTAAGTGAGTGTGACATCATTCATAGCGTTCAGCACCAGTTAAATCGAGGCTAGCAGTTATAGGTTATAGTTAATGGTCATATATTGATTTACGATAAAAACACCAGGATCATGTAGTGTGGATTAATATGAACATGTTAAGACCAAAATGATGAGGCTGAGAGGAGCAGTTAGGGAGAGAGGATGACAGTTTTTCAATAGAAAGTGAATTGGAGCCGATTGGAGCCGAGTCGATGGAGCCGGAAGCGCAGTCCATGGTCACTTCCTATTTGGAATGTGGCGGCTAGCAGGTCAGCTCTGTCCATTTATACATACAGTCTGTGGTCTCAGGTCTTAAAGCTCCCATCTTATTTCTTATATTTGTGTATAAATGGAGAAATACATCATTAATGTTGGTCCATTTAGCTGGCATAAATGAGAGCGTGTAGTAGTTAAATTAGGCTAAAAGCAATCACTGCTAAAAGACGTTACTTCATATTCAATTTTTGAAACGTGGTTTTAACTCTGTAAGTATTAAGTATTGTGCTTCATTCTAGCTTATTTTATTATTCCTGTTTACACTTCAGAAATCACTGTTTCAAATTTCCCCATATTGTTATATCGTAGGCACAAATCCAGAGGTCTTGTATTAGCTTGCTGGTAACATTCTCTCTGCCATGCTAACTCCAAAGCCAAGCAGTGTGTTTTCTGTCCATAGGCATTAGTTTAAGTTCTAAACCATGAACCCAGGTACCCAAGAGCACGTTTAAAGGCCAATACCAATACAATAAAGTATAATATGTGTCCTTGAAAAACAGTGGTATCCCGGAAAAAACAAGACCACCTGCCGCAGAGCTTAGCGACAACACAAATGCATTACTCAGATAAGGTCAACTGCTCTGGCCTCTCAGAAACTGCATTTGAGTGCTTTTATTTTGATGCTGTGGTTAGTTGTATTGACTCCACTTATTGTTATCGTTGTTGTTCCTGTAAAAAATAAAATGGACTTTGAGGTTATTTAAGGTTAGAAATGACGTAATATCTTCAAATGTGTTTACTGTTAAAATAGCATACAGTTCAAATAAGGTATTGTGCTGCCTTTGTCTCATGTAAAATAGAGCTCGCTCATAGACTGTATATATAAATGGAAATAACTAACCTGCTAGCTCCATCAACTCTGGCTCCAATTCACCTTACTTTGGAAAACTGTGGCCCCTCTCTCGCCTCGTAATTTTAGTCTTAAAATGTTCGTATTAACCGGCTCTACATGATCAAGGCATTTTTATTTCGCAGTTGTGTTTGTAACTCAAGATATGAACATTAATAAGAGACAAATCAGGCGCCTTCTTTCCCTGCGGTGGCTCCCGCTAGTGTTAGCAACAGGTTTGATTGACAGCGTTGCTAAGTGCCTGCTGCTCCTTGCTAAACCAGCGGTGCGGGCGTGAAGGGGCGTTACCTGCAACAGCCTCGCTCCGGATTGGCTCTTTGGTTGCTATGATACTTACGGTCAGAATTCGTAATATGGAACTTGGCTCTGAATTCGTCCCTATAACTGCTCTAGCCTCGATGAGCTTCATTTCACTGGAGCCGAACGCTATGGGTGACGTCACACTCCCTTAGTCCACTTCTTTATACAGTCTATGAGCTCCTTCGATCATTTTCTATTATATGACCTACAAGATACAAACTTTATTCACCTTATTCCAGAAGTTGCTGTGAGCGCTGCCATGGCTATTCAGGTTGTATTATTTTGCATGGGGCTGCTGATGTTGACAGCAAGTAAGTTCTATATGGACCGCAGAGCCGTTTTAAAGCCTCCAGAGAATCGGTGCAGTGTTGACTTGTTGTTGCATGAAAACAATGAACATTGTACACAAATTAACCTACTTTAAATCATATTTTAGCGGCAAAACTTTTCCCAAATTCTCCACTAAAATGAATGGGATTCCCACCGCCGCCAGAAGGACAGTTTAGTCGCATTTACAGCAAAAGTGGGTGGGGCGGAATAAGGTCATTAAGATGAAACGACTCATTGCAGTAGTTATTAGTGAGTTATTGCCGTGAACCATGAAGCGGCCATGTTTGGACTGGTTTATTGTCACATACTGGAGCTGTGATGTTGTTAGACTGGTTTTGATGAGACAGTCTTCTACTGATATAAATACAAGACACTCATATTCATGAAAAAAATGAATAGTGTGCACAACCTCGTTTATATTCTATCCTATTCTTTTTAATGTGGCAGCCAAATAAAAACCAAAAAAAACCCCCAAAAAAACCAAAAAAACATTTGTACATCTCTGGACCACAGAAATCAAGACCAGGGCACTATCTCATTACAATCAGCATGTTACTGTAACTACTGCACATCGCATCAGGTTTGTGAAGCCGTTTTGTATCATGCTTTTGTACATTTATAGAAAATTGCTGTGCAGCTTGTGGTCTCTTGGACAGAATCATACTGCTGGGTACAGGGGCGAAAGATTAATCAAACCATGTAGTAGCTGGCCCCTTCCGAAAGAGGATTTGAATAGGGCCCAGGAGAGATCACAAGATTACTCAAACATGCATAGCATATAAAACCCCTTCAGGCATGTTTTTTGATGAAGGAAACACGTTATAACATGGTAGAAAGCTCCAAAAAGTTGATTTAGCATAATACGCCCTCTTTAAAGTACTCACAAGAAACGTTTAGAGGTGCTGTACCTGATTTTTACTGTCTTAACAATGTGAAAAACAGAACTAGTTCATTTTAAACAGTTTGCAGTGGTCCAAAGTTATTCCTCACCTACCGTATACATTATAGCATCCTAATTATTCAGAGTGTTTAAGAGCTTTTCACACATGTTGATGATGATGATGTTTTGGTGTCATGGAAAAGCTAATAACAACTAGCACGCTAACAGTGCACTTCCTGATCATCAAACAATACAAGGCTTTGTAATTAGATGCAGACATTATTATCATATATTTGGACCTCAAGAGCTGCTTATACAATATATCTGTACTGGAGCAACACACATTTTACTCAAATACATGGAAAGGAATCTGGAGTCCTTAGTTAAATGTCAAGTTACAAAAGGTGGCAGAAATATGTTTTTATAGTGAAATACATCAAATATTGTAGGCTCTGACAGCTGTAATCACCAGACTAATTAAATATTTGAAATCCATTAGCATTGTGTTGTCTCTCTGCTCTGGGGTGTTTGCATAGATTAGGACTAGGCGCATGGCTGGAATGGTTAAAGAGTTTGGGCAATATTCTGGGTTTTTCCAATATTTTTGAGCAAAATTCATCTTGCCCCAGTACAGATATACTATATAAGCAACTCTTGAGGTCAAAATAAGTCCACAGTGTGCTGTCTGCATCTAATTATAAATGTTTTCATTGTTCGAAATGCACATTAGCATAGCAAAAGTCCACACTGGTCTCTGAAAGTTGTGAAAATTGCTTATAAACTCACCATGGTGAATAATTAGGATGCTATGGAACGGAATGCATAAGGTAAGTGAGGAATAACTTTGGATCCCCACAAACCTTTTAAAATGAACTTGTTCTGTTTTTCACGTTTTTAAGACAATAAAAATCAGATACAGGGCCTTTAATATCTAATTATTACTACAGGGACTTGTCAAGACCTTATTTCAACCTCATTTTATTACTTTTTTATATTGGTATTTCTGGTGTGTATAAAACAATAATTTTCGCTTAAAAAATGTTGTCTAAAGGTGTAATATGTAACATTATTTGTGGAGGATTTTTCTTGCAATATAAACACTATTAAATATGTTATAAATCAATATAATATACTGTAATAAATGTTATATAAATGCAAGATAGGTGCCATACTGTGAAACGTTCCAGGTAAGGCAGTAACATCTCCATGGAGACAAGCCGTGACCGGACCCTCACTTATAAAATTACATAATGCATCTTTATAAGTCAGTGCACAACACTGTCCAATTAAAAAATAGCCGTGGAGCTGTCGGTGCCTCGTATCACAGCTACACATCGCGCTAGCAAGCCACAGATTTTTTTTTCATTTGTGCCAAAATGAAACGCAGCACTGCCGAATCCTATGCGTATCACTGATTAAGATAATAAAATTGGAGAAGGAAGTACAGAACAGTGGCCTTGTAGCGGTGACGGTTAAAACGGGTTAATCGGAGCAAAGACGCCTTGAATAGAGGAATATAAAGATTATTCAAGCATGCATGAATCACTCCAAATACAACTTCGAGTGGGTAAATGAGAAGGGAAATAACTCTAACACTAAAAGCGTTAAAAGCTCTAAAAAGTAGATTTTGCAGAATAGGTCTCTTTAAAAGTAAAATAAAAACTCAGCCAACCGTAGTTTTATTCCAAAACCAACATGACGCTATAACTGGAGCTAACCGCTGTCACGTTTTCTGATCCCACTGAGATATTAGTGACATTGACCCTGGCACGCTCCGCCGGTTACCCATAATGCACTCTGGCTCTTCTCCCAGTGTCGTAATAGCTCGGAATGCATTGGCTGTCCACTTGTCTGGTGACTGATACTACTACATGCGTTGTGTCACTGGTATTTAGTTTTGGCACAGCCCCCACTCGCCTCTGTATGGAAACAGACGGCACAGAGGTTAGAGGGGAGAATGGAGAGAAAGGGGTGGGGGGTGGGGGGGACACTTATAGGTGTAATGCGGAACTTTTCTGATTGAGTCTGCTACCTGCTTGTCTCCGTGTCGACGTTATTGCGTTGCCTGGATGTCCCAGTGTACGGCATTAAACTTCTTAATTTCATTAGGGGGTCATTTTATTGTTCAATAGTCCCTCGAAATACATGCATTCTTACTGTGACTGGGTTGCCGCTCCACAGATCTGACCTGTAACCTGGACTTATGCTGTCATCTGCTTGTCTCTATTGAGAAATTTTCAATGCCACACTGTGGAACATTCCCGACAAGGCAATAACACCTCCACGGTAACATTGTGCACTTTTAAAACAGGTCTGCAATATATATCAGCGTTTATATCAACCAGATGGAAAGATTGACTAAACCAGATTAAAACCAGGACTAAACAGTATATTTCTGGAGGCACATTTCCTGCGTGACAGCATGGAAATAGATGAGTTTTACGCCATAATGTGGAATATTAAAGCCAAAGGAACAATCATAGCCCGTATAAAGAAGTGGACTAAGTGAGTGTGACGTCACCCAGTCAAATGAAGCTAATCGAGGCTGGTCGTAAAAGAGGCAAATTTGGAGAAAAGTTCCATATTAGGAATTCCGACTGCAAGTATGATAGCAACCAAAGAGCCAATCCAAGAGTGAGGCTATTGAAGGTAACGCCCCTTCTCGCTCGCATTGCTGGGGGCGCTTAGCAGTTCTCGCTCGCTTGCTGGGGGCGCTTAGCAGTGCTGTCAGTCAAACCTGTCGTTCCCGCTAGAGCGACCTCGGGGAAAGAAGGCACCTGATTTGTCTCTTATTAATGTTCATATTTTGATTTATGGACACAATAGCAAAATAAAAATACCAGGATCATGTAGATCGGGTTATATACGAACATTTTAAGACCAATGTAAAGTGAATTTTAGCAGAGTCGATGGAGTAGGAGTAGTATTTGAAACGTGGTAGCTAGCAGGTTAGCTATGTCCATTTATATATACAGTCTATGGGAACAACATTTCCATGGGAACAAGCGAAAGGAGCCGCTCCTCCATGCCAAATAAGAGTCAGGTTTGTGGAGACGCAAGCTCACTCACTGTTACAGAACATAGACTCTATATATAGATGGACATAGCTAACACGCTAACAGGCGCGTTCCAAATGGGAAGTGAGTATGGGCGTGAAATGGTTCCTTTGAGCTCTGGTTGCAGTTGGCTTCTATTGAAAAACTGTCGCTCCTCGCTCCGTAACTGCTGCTCTTAGACTTAAAATGTTCGTATTAACCTGCTCTACATGATCCTGGTGTTTTTGCTATTTTGTCTGTAAATCAAGATATGAACATTAATAACAGACCAATCTGGTGCCCGCTTTTGGCAAAAAATTTGCATACTGTGGTTTAAACAAGAGTAAACCAGGTCTAAGCAGGTTTTAATTAGGACTAAATCAAAACAAGGACATTGGTGTGTGCTACTGCGCGACAGTTGCACAACTGTTCTTCTCCGGTTGGCGGTTATAGTCCTGTTCCCAAAAATGATTACTGTCATCCTTAGGAAAGACATTTGACCCCACTCTCCCCTGGTGTCTGTGTACACTGGTGTATGAATGTGTGTGTGAATGAGTGAGTGGTTCCTTGATGTAAAGCCCTTTGAGTGCCTTCAAGGTAGAAAAGTGCTTTATAAATGTAAACATTTTACCTTGAGGTTAGCAGGTGAGAGAGAGGGACAAGAGAGAAAGGGGAGATGGAAAGAGGAGAAGAGGAAGAATGCATTAAACCAAAACTACACCAGGTCTAAAATCAGACTAAACCAGGTCTGGACTATGGTATTATGCAAAATCGGCTTTTGGAGCTTTCTAACACGTTACAATGTTGTTCCCTCACTAAAAAAGTGGTTTTATATGTCATCCAGTCATGTTCGCATGCATGTCCTCACAGTTAGCAGTACAATTCTGCCTAATACTCAGCCCACAAGCCTACGTCACCCATGCTCCCAGACGACAAATTTTCATAAATACACAAAAGCATGATACAAAACAATACATTACAGCTTCATTAGTGAGATGATGGTGTTGTGATAGCAGCCTGAAGGGGGAGCGACTTAGCAAAGGGAGGGAGGGGGGACTCAGAGCGTAAAAAATAAAATGAAACATTATTATTACATTATTAAACATATTAATACACTGTTTTTTAGCGAGTATAGCATTTTCAAAATAATAAAAGGTAACATGTTATGTGTTAGCAGTAAATACCCCATAGACATATAAAACCCCCTCTTTAAAACCGGGCTGAATCATGGTCTGAATCAACCTAATAGGAGAAATAAAATACTTAACCAAATTAAAACCAGATTAAAACCAGGACTAAACTAAAACTAGACTAAACTCAGTCTACACAACAACTGCAATGGGTCTATGCAGGTTTGAACTAGAACTAAACAAGGACTAACAACATAAAAGCGTTTCAAAAATCTGTGCACTACCTTCCACTGAGGTTAGACAGTGAGAGAGAATAGAGAGAGAGGGAGGAGAGAGCATTTCCCGCATGCCTCGCTCGCCCCACGCTCCTGGCCCCTCCCACTATGTGTATGCCTGTCTGCGTGGTAGCGCTCCTCTTCTCTCCCTCTCCTTCATGCACAGCAGACAGCTCCGGCACACACCAGCTAACTCTCCGGCAATGGGAATTCTCTATAGCCTTTAGTAGCTTTTCAGAATCCCATATAGCTTTAGTGTTTTGGATTTTTTTTTTTTTTTCTTTTTTTATTGTATCCTGCTAATTGTCAATTTTTATTAATTTTATTGCAGCAGTGATTGAAAACAACAGTGTCTTCATTCACATGCATCTGTCAACTATATAAATACTTCTATGGAATTTCTGGAATAATCTTTGGTAGTTTGGCAGATATTTTATTTTCCTTTTTTTTTCCTTTTTTTTTTGCATGGTTTGGTACACCTGCTTGCATTCTCCAGGACATTCCCTGCTGGACTTTAATGGAGCATGAAATTTTAGCAGCATGTGTGAAGTTGAGAGGTGCAAAGTAACAGCTATGGAAGGACAGCAAGTTGTTGATATATTTGGCACAGTGAGACAGGTAAGACGATACATTTTCTAAATGATAAAAGCATGAATAAATTACCCATAACTGGCAAAAGAGTTGAAATTTTTGACTGGAAGCCAGTGGTGGAAGAAGTACTCAATTATGTTACTTTGTTAGAAAAAAAGTACTCAGGTTAAAGTGTCACATGAAAAAATCTACTTAAGTAAAAGTATTTGTACCCGTTTAAAAATGTACTTAAAGAGTAAAAAGTAAACGTATTTTGCACAGATTTTGACGTCTTATGAGGCTTCAGATGTAGTGATTTTCATACAGATTTGTGCTGAATTTTGTTCAACAGAAACAATTGAATTATAGTTTTTTTTTTCCTACCTGCTTTTATTTGTATATTTTTGTTTGCTCAAATTATGAAAGTGTTAAAAGTAAGCCTTTTGAGCAGGTCTCAGACAATAATAAAAAAGTACTTTTACTTTCAGGCCAGTTCAAAAATGTAGAAAGTACAGATACCTGCTCTCAAATATAATGAAGTAAAAGTAAAACGTATTCACTTTAAAATGTACTTAAGTAAGGTACAGATATCTAAAATGTGTACTTAAGTAGAGTAATTTACTTCTTTTACTTTGCTATGTTCCACCACTGCTGGAAGCTTACATAGACCTCTGACAAGGCGCTGGTCCTGTCTTGCAATGGCAAACCTATAGTACCTTTTAAACCTGAAGATCTTCTAGTTTAGCAGTAAAGGCAAAAAACAACTACTATTAGAAAACACAGAAGGTATTGATCCTATGTCGCAATGATAAACTTTATACCCTTTAAACCTTAAGATCTTCTCATTTTGAAGTACATTTTATTCAACAGATCTGTCTATAGACAGAAAATGAAACTGATAAGTCAATAAACAATTTATGTAATACATTTACAAAACAAAAAAACAATAAAATGCATAGATCTCTGACAAGGAACTGGTCCTATCCCGCAATTGCAAATCTAGTGCCCTTTAAACCTGAAGATCTTCTAGTTTAGGAGTAAATGCTGAGAACAATGAAAGACAAAAATACATAAATAATCAGCAAAAAACATTAGCAGTGGTCCTATCTCACAATAGTGAACTTGGTGCCCTTTAAACTTGCAGATTTTCAATTTTAAAGTAAATGCTATTCAAAAGACATGTCTGTGGACACTGAAAGTTGTAAATCAATAAACAATTAGCATAATACATGAATACATTAAAATGCATAGATCTCTGACAAGGCACTGGTCCTATCTCGCAGTGGTAAACCCAGTGGCCTTTAAGCCTGAAGATCTTCTAATGTGGGAGTAAATGCAAAGAACAATGTAAGACAAAAATGCATAAATAATTAGCATAAAAGTAACTAGCAACTACTGTCACAGAACCCAGATGGTATAGAGCTAGTGCCCTTTAAACCTGAACATCTTCTAATTTTGTTGTAAATGCTAAGTAAATACAAAAGATATGAAACATAATACATTTGCAAAATTGAATAATAAAATGCACTGATCTCTGACAAGGCACTGGTCCTATCTCGCAATGGCAAACAAGTGCCAATTAAACCTTGAGAGAGTATAATTTATACTCTCCTAGTATACATCATTTACATAATCCATTTGCAAAGTAGAAATTGGTCCTGTCTCCCAATGGTAAATGTACTTCGCCCCTTTAACCCTACAGTAGGTTAAAGTTGCACTATGTAACTTTTCTGGTGGGGTCTGGTGTCCATGGAGATGTCTTTCCTTTGTCTTGAATATAATGGCAGTGTAGCATTAACGTATCTTGCCTTTTTCAATTACAGGTGTAAAAAAAATACCTTGGTATATATTCATTTTTACCGTGAGCGGGCTTGCCCCAGCACAGACCTGACCTGTAACTTCACGTATTTGAGCAAAAATTGTCTTCCCCCAGTACAGATATATTGTATAAGCAGCTCTTGAGGTCAAAATAAGTCCGCTGTGCGCTGTCTGCATCTAATTATAAAGCATTTTATGGTTTGCTACTCAGGAAGTGGAAGTTAGCATGCTAGTTGTTGCTTTAACATCACGGCAAACTCCGCACTGGCCTCTGAAAGTCGAAAAAAATCCTCACGGTGAATAATTAGGATGCTCGGAATGCAAGAGGTAAGTGAGGAGTAACCACGGGACCACCTAACCCTTACCCTAACCCACTTTAAAATAAACACATTTTAAAGACAGTAAAAATCAGGTACAGCGCCTTCAAAGTTGCACTGTTGTCTTTAGGGAATAATCCATCTCCAGATCGTGAGCTGAGATCTTGATTAGGAGTACCTAGCTGGTGGTACTTCTTGCCAGCTGTCCATGTTTCAGGTTCTAGTAACGGGCAAAGATATAGCTATGGAAAAGTTATCAACATTCTGAACAATATTAACGATGCTACTCAAGGGCGTGTTTAAAGAGTGGACCTTGGTTCTCTGGTAAATCAAGCCCGGTACTATGGATTTTTATGTGCAACATTTTGATTTTATTATTATTATACAGAGAGAGCCCAACGGGAGCACTCAGACTCTCCTTTTCATGGGCGTCCTGTTCAAATACAGAAAAATACAAACAAAAAACAAACACAACAAAGCACATAAGTCCATTTAAAACATCAAAAACAGGTCCAGGTGTGAGTGTAAAAGTTTGTTACCTGATTAATAACTGCACTTGTGGCACCATAGTATCCAATTTAGCTTGTCCTTGAAATATGTTCCATTTTCTCTCCCAGCAGTCACTAATGAGAACATTCCAACATCTTACTTAAGAGATGTCTTCACAACGCTGCCACTAATTACAAAATTGTACCCGTGCCCCTCCAAGGCAAACACCGCACCAGTGCCATGTTTAACTATGCATAATGTAAGGACTGATTGCTCTAATGATTTAACTGCCAACTGTAAGGCTCCAATCAATGCGTGCTACAGTTATGTCCTCGGGCAAGACACTTCTCCTACCACGCTAAAAGACGCAGTACCTGATTTGTCACTGTCTTAAAAACGTGACAAACAGAACTAGTTCATTTCAAACCATTTGCAGTGGTCCAAAGTTGTTCCTCACTTACTTTTCCGTATTCCGCAGAGGCCAGAGTGGAGTGTTGCCCTCACGGTAATGTTAAGAACAACTAGCATGCTAACAGTGCACTTGACTACTCTGATTATGTGACAATAAAACACATTATAATTAGTTGCAGACAGT
Source organism: Periophthalmodon schlosseri (assembly GCA_000787095.1). NCBI lineage: Eukaryota > Metazoa > Chordata > Actinopteri > Gobiiformes > Gobiidae > Periophthalmodon > Periophthalmodon schlosseri. The sequence continues at coordinate 51,964 of KN475188.1, forward strand.
ACACAGCGGACTTGATCTTGAGCTGATTGTACACTCCGTACTGGGGCAATTTTGCTCAAATATATGACAAAAAAATCAAGTACAGCCCCTTTAAGTGGTGTCAGACCTTTTAGACCCCGCCTTTTATAATGAAGTGCACAGGTCTTAGCTGGGGCTGTCCTTGTGCCCTGACGACGGCTGTGTTGGCCAAAACGCGTAGGTGCATGTTTTAGTATCTTTACCTAATATGGAATCACTTTTCTAAACAGACAGCGCTTTTTGATGTTTTTTTTTCCC
>KN475188.1:52329-63104 GCA_000787095.1 Periophthalmodon schlosseri
CAGATAACCACTTTTTCAAGTCGGAAAGCCAAAAAACATGGCTGAGCAGTCCAAGTACTTTTTAATTTGTATTTGTCTCGAACACTGGAAACAAAAACAATAATGTAATGTAATATTCAACAAGTCACAATATGTTTGAGAAGGAGTAGCATGAAAGCAGAGATTTTGGCTCCACTCCTTAACAACAGTTTGTTGATCGTCAACACATTTCACATTGCACACTATAACATGTTACATTTTTATGTTAACAGAATCCTTATTAAACAAAACTGATTTTAATCTCCTTTTTTATAACTCTCAATTAAGACTTCTGTATTCAAGTACTAGAGTGCTATGTTGCTCTCTCCACTCCCTCCGGTGGTAACACGGGGTATTGTAGTTTTTACGCATGTGGGCTCTGAAGCTGAGTTAGTGTGAGCATGGCAACCTCATGTAGATGTTTTGCTTGGTTTTGCAGTATGGCTACCAGGCCGAGTTACAGGTCAAATCTGTAGAGAGGCGAGCCCACACGCTGCAATGCTTGTAAGAATGTTTTTCAAGGCATTAAAGGAACCTGTATGCAAGATTTTGATTAAACATGTCAAAGTAAACATGTTTAAATCAAATATAGTTTTTACTGATTGTAATGTTAGAATTTGGTGTTTCGGTTCTCAAGATGACGATAAACGTGTCATAAACATGGCACATCTGTGTCCCCGGATACGAAGTAAACATGTTTAAATCAAATATAGTTTTTACTGATTGTAATGTTAGAATTTGGTGTTTCGGTTCTCAAGATGACGATCCAGTCAAAAAGAAGAATGAGCCTCACATAAGTCTCTCATTTGGGTTGCCAGTTTCAATTCTCTCTGACCTGAATCGTTACTACCTAAACCCCCTCACATGCAGCCAACCATTAACCAGTGCTAGTGCAGCCTCTGTAGCTCAGTGAGTAAATTCTGGAGGTTCTGAGCTTTTATATGAGACATGGCCTGTCCATATACTGAGAATGAGAAAATCTTTTATGTGTCTTCTATCTGCAGGTTAAGGCTCTGGCAACCCAGGCTCAGATGTGATTGCTTTTCCTTTTTTAGCCCAGTAAGAGCACAGGGTACAGCTCCTTTCAAAACACCTGTAATTGAATAAATGCAAAAAAGAAATGTAAATGTATTAGCATAGTGTGGAACATTCCAGGCTAAGCCATTACATCTTTATGAAGACCAGCAGAGGGCAAAACCCCAGCAGAAAAGTCGCACAGTCCAGTCCATCATTTAAAACCTCACCATTTATCACACTGTTAAAGTTCAGTCCCTCTCACCCCTTTTGTTTTCTTGTTGTTTTTAGTGATAAACACTGTTCTCATGGAGCCTGTGGACATCCTGGGTCCGAACGCCACCGAGGACCCTACGAGGACCGACGATGGCAACGCGGCCACCTTCACCATCGGCACCATCCTGTCCATCATGTGCCTGGTCGGAGTCTCCGGAAACATCTACACCCTCGTCGTCATGTGCCACTCCATGCGATCGGCGGCCTCCATGTACATCTACATCATAAACCTAGCATTAGCCGACCTGCTATACCTGCTAACCATCCCATCCGTCGTCTGCACGCATTTCCTCGGGGGGTGGTACTTCGGCAACGCTGGCTGCAAGATCCTCATCAGTATCGACTTTTTGACCATGCACGCTAGCATCTTCACGTTGACGATCATGAGCACGGAACGCTACTTTGCCGTGCTGAAGCCGCTGGATACGGTAAAGCGATCCAAGAGTTACCGGAAGGCGATAGCGCTGCTGGTGTGGGTGGCTTCGCTCGTGCTAACGCTGCCGATGATCGTTAGCATTGAACTCATGACGGTGGGGAACAAAACTATGTGCTTGCCCACGCTGTCGCCGATTTCGTACAAAGTTTACATCACGCTGCTGTTTTGCACAAGTATCGTCGCTCCAGGGCTCATTATTGGCTACCTATACATTCAGCTTGCGCGAACGTATTGGGTTTCTCAGACGGAGACGTTCAAGCAGACCAAGAAGCTGCCCAATCAAAAGGTGGGTGTAACATATGCTTATGTCATATTTTCGATGGCAACGCGGCCACCATATGCTTATGTCATATTTTCTGTCCTGGTAATTTTGTATTCCAGGATGGGCTTGGGTTGCAGAGTTTCGACTTTGGGGCTTGGCAACCGCACAATCTGACATCAGCATAATTAACAGTAGCACATCTCTGTAAAATGCTTAAAGGATCTATATTACACAAAACGGATTCTTGTGAGCTTTAAGCCACGTTATAATGTTGTTACCCCCTAAAAAACGTCCCCGGAGCTGTGTTGCGCTTCATTCACACGTTTGAGTAACACTTTATTATTAGTCTGTCTACATCTCCAAAGCTCAAAATGATCCGTTCCACCTTGTAAGGCAAGGCAAGCATACAGAACATCAGTGGAAAACTTAATTTCTCAATGTTTTGTCTAATCTAATCAGTCGTCCTGATATGCATCGACATCAACATGCACACCAAAATAACTTCTGTCCAGTTTGATCAAGCTTTAAATGACTTCTTTTATATGTATTCTGCCAGGACTCTGTTTACTTAATAATGGAACAGAAACAGAAATCAATTTTTTAGAGATATTATCTTTCAACTTTGAAATGAGAACAGTCAAAGCACAAGCAGTGTGGAATATACTGCGTTTTGGTCCATACCTAAATTGATAAATACCAGGATGTCAGGCATTATAGGGACAATCTGATGTAACGATAAAGGGCCTTGTAGTAGGCAAGGCAAGGCAAGTTTATCTGCATAGCAAAAGTCGTACACAAAGTAATTCAAAGACCTTTACAGAATAAGAAAAACATTAAAATCACAATACAACAAATCAAAACATAAATAATCATCATAAAATGAACATTAAAAGAGAAGAGTACAGAATAAAAACCTTTCAGTCATATGCACAGCTAAACAGAACCGTTTTGAGCCAGGATTTAAACATTGTCAAACTAGAGGCCTGTCTCACATCTTCAGGAAGAAGTTCCAGGTTTTAAGGATTTAAAATTGTCAAACTAGAGGCCTGTCTCACATCTTCAGGAAGAAGTTCCAGGTTTTAGCTGCATAAAACTGAAACGCTCATTCCCCATGTTTAGTCCTGACTCTGGGCACCAGCAGGAGGCCGGTCCCTGAAGTCCTCAAATTGCGAGATTTTTCATATGGCACTAACATGTGGGGGATGTACTTTGGTGCTGGGCCATGGAGAGACTTGTAACAAGCAGAGCTGATTTAAAGTCTGAGCCACAGGAGCCAGTGCAGAGACCTGAGCACAGGACTTATGTGCTCGTACTTCCTGGTTCTAGTCAGGACCTGAGCAGCAGTGTTCTGGATGTTCTGCAGCTGTCTTAACGCTCATTTGGAGAGGCCAGTGAGCAGGACGTTATAGTAATCTAACCTACTGGACAGTACTGTTTTTATTTGATATACTTGGCGTGTGGTGCTTCATCTGTAGCCATAGCTCCTTTGCCAAATCGTCATAAATCGTCCCACCAAATCGTGATCATTAATTTACTGCTTTTGTATACAGTATATTTACAGTTCATTTTTTTCCAAACCATTATTTGAGTATTTTTATAATGTATAGTAGTGTATTTACTGTAGTTTAAACAGCGTTTGGTCACTGGATTAAAACTCCATTGTTGTCCAAATGTCTTGCCTAATATTTTGTACACGTCCTATTGGAAAACTGGGAAACAACCAGGAACAACATTCCATCTTTGTTTACGGCAGCAGTGGGCTTTCAGTACCTCCATCCAAGTGGATTAGCGGTTAGCAGGCCAAGACAACGCTTTTTGTTCCATTTTGTTCATATAATTGGGGTTTCAAAATAATAATACAGATCACTTATAATAAGGAAATGGTGTTACTTCCTGATTTGCATTATTGGAATGTCGTATGGACCCCACCCCAGGGTTCTAACATTGAAAGCACATATGGCAGGTTTTCATGTTTTTCAAATTCGGATTTGGTTTGGTGAGATAGTACCTGTGGTAAATATTTATCATAGTTTTACATCAGTTATGTGACAGTTTGTGGAAAAAAGGTGAGAAGAAAAGTACAAAAATACAGGAATCCCTCTACCTATGTTATCAACATAGAAAATTCCATCCAAAACACAATTTACACGCACGGAAGGCATTTTTCTGACAGGTTAAACATTCATTTAAAATAATGTTTAACACAGGTGTTGTCTATTCATAACTATTGTGGAGTTTAGACATTTTAGACCTTGTTATGGTTGCCAGGTAACAGTTATGGAAATACCTCTACGTATGTCACATCTACTGCACATGTCCAACCAGGTACGTTAAGATTTTTTTTGTAAAATCTTAAATATAATGATGTTAATTGTTTTAGTGAAATGAGTGGTCTAACCCGTCATGTGCACTTCAAGCGCGTCCTCCGATGGCGTTAAAATGGATATGTCTCAAATGCACAGCAGGTCTGTGGGCATATTTGTATTTGAAAACATGTATTTTCCCTTATTTGTGTATTTAAAGTACAGTATGACACTTTCTGGAGTTGGAAAGTCACCTGCATGATTCCATGGAAATAGAAAGTTAAAACCTTACTTTGGAACATTCTTCATGCATAGATAAGTTTTTAGATTATTGCCAAAGGAACAACATTTTCTTGAAAACAAGCAGGAGGAGGCCCTCCTCCAGGCCAAATAAGACTGAGGTTTGTGGAGTGTAATAAACACAACCAAACGAAAAACATGCTTTATATGTCACCCATGTATGTTTGAGTAATGTTCCAGTCTCCCCCGGGCTCTATTCAAACCTTCCTTGCAGTTTGCTGTAAGATTCTGTGCAATGCTCCGCCTACAAGTTTACATCATTTTCCATAATATACAAAAGCAGGATACAAAACAATACAATGCAACTTCACAAACCTGATGCGTGTGCAGTAGTGCAGTAGTGGGATGCAGGCTGATTGTGTTGAGGAGTGACTTTAACGGAGAGCAAAGTCACTCCTCAGAGCATCAACAACGAAAGTGAAAAATAATACATGTTAAGACGTTCTTTTCGGTGAATATAGCCTTTTCAAAACAATAAAAGGCAACATGGTGATCTAAATGTGTTATGTGTTAGCAGTTAATACCCCATAGAAGTAAAATACCACCTCTTTAAACTCCACACACCTTCACTCGAATCATTTGAATCATCCCAGCCCTGGAATTGCGTATCTCTACTGAACTAAAGCTGAAAGGTAGCTGTAAACTTGAGAACTACCGCTTCATGACATCACAAGGTGGAACTGAGCATTTTGAGCTTTGGAGATGTAAACAGACAAACCATAAAGCATGTATGAATGAAACAAAACCAGGTATGTTTTTGCTGAGGTAACAACATTTGAACTTGGCTTAAAGCTCACGAGTCAATTTTGCGTAATATATGGATATTTTAATAAATCAAATTAAATTGAAATTGGCTTGAGATATTATTTTTTATTGCCCAGCCTGGGAGTAAAACAGAACATAAACCTTACATAGCCATTTTCTTCAATTGTTAGAGCATTCGTTTTGCACAGCCTTAAGCTCTTTCATAATAACATAACGTAAGTAAAAACAGGCCTTGCTTCTTATCGGCACTTTAATTTAGTGGTGTCCTTCAGAAAAGTTGTAAAATAAATGAGAAAACCACTCATCCAACTTTTGAGCTGGGGAAATTGGCCGCAGGATAAATGACATTTGATAGGATGTGAACTGGTCTGCCATTAATGACTCTCAACACTCATGGGTCTGGCCTTCAAAGGACTTTTTATGCCATCTGTGGGTTTTGGAATTTTGCTTCTAGCTGCAACACATCCTGCTTCTGAATTTAAGTAAAGGAAGTAAAGGTTTTGGTCATTTTTAATATTTATTTATTTTTCGCTAGTGTTAAAAGGGGGTATTTTACTTCTGTGGGGTATTAACTGCTAACACAGAACATATTTAGATCACCGTGTTACCTTTTATTGTTTTGAAAATGCTATAGTCGCCAAAAACAATGTATTAATATGAGTTTCGGTTTTGTTTTTGACGCGCTGAGTCTCCCCTCCCTTTGCTCTCGGCGCTAAGTCACCCCACCTTCAGAGCGCTATCACAGCACAATCGGCGTGCGTCCCGCTAATGAAACTACTCGCTAAGTCACCCACCTTCAGAGCGCTATCACAGCACAATCGGCGTGCGTCCCGCTAATGAAACTACTGCACATCGCATCAGGTTTGTGAAGTTGTTCTGTACAGTTTTGTATCATGCTTTTGTATATTTATGGAAAAGTGTCATGCGGCAGTGTGGGTGACGCAGGCATGTGGGCTGAGCGTTGTACAGGATCGCACTGCTAACCATGAGGAGCGTTCGAATAGGGCCCGGGAGATCGCTAGATTACTCAAACGTGCATGGATGACGTCTAAAACCTCTTCAAGCATGTTTTTCATGAGGGAACAATGTAATAGCAATGTGTGTTCTACATACGCACACACGCCCACACGCACACACACTTGTTTAGATATCTCCCACTTCTTTGTCAGACGTGCGAACAAGCGAGGAAAAAGACGATTTGGTGAGTGCCGTCTTACATTTGGGGACACTGTACTCCCCTCTCGAGGATGAGCGCACCACTCGAGATGCTTTTTCTTAGCTCAGAGACAAAACCCTTCAGAGGAGAAGCAAAATGTGGTGATAAAAATCAAATCGTGATCTCATTCCAGTGATGAAATGCTATTTTGGTCTAATTGCCATATTGCGATTCACTCATTTTGTCTTGAATGTAGCTCTATGCTAAGACAAAGACACTTTCTCCTACCCACACCTCCTATTGGTCAGCCTCAGCAATGCTCTGAGTGACGTGGATAATCACAGTGAAGCGTGAACTTTCACTAAAAGATGATTACTTTAGTTTATATATAAAAGACTAATGATATTAATTTTTAGTCACCCCTATTTTAAAGAGCAGCCAACGCTTTAGTTTTGCACCAGCCTCTGAAGTAGACATTATACAGTTAAACAGTTAAAACAACATTTATTGACCAATTTTTTTTGGCAACTTTAATGCAAACTAGATACATTTGCAGCTTTGTGTTCGGAAACAGTCAAGAACTCAGTGTGTCCTGCCTCCAGTGGCCTCTGCATTTTCAAGTACTACGTGACATCACACAGGACTGCTCTGTTTACAGCCGCGTGTTTCTGATTACAAACTCCTGGCTGCAGGGGTGGAGTTTGAAGTGTGTCTACCCGTTACACCAATAACACTTTTCTGAGACTCCGCCCCTCCTCCACTCTCACTCTCTTCTTTAGTCGTCCAGGTGCTGTCCAGTTTAGCAGCTCTATCTGAAATGTAGTTGTGGGTGGAGTTTAGGTGTTTAGTCCCACTTTAAACACACCCAAGAACATTAAGGGTGCACTATGTAACTTTTCTGGTAGATGGTCCACCCTGTGCTTATAATGATGCCATTGCTTTGTCTGGAATGTAAACTTATCCAGCTCCATGGAGACAAACAGGGGACCTCATAGGTCACATCTGTGGACGTCTGTTTGTAACAATGCATGTTTTTTTAACGATTTAATTCACCAGGATTTAATTTAAATGCCAGATACACAGATGTTCAGTACTAGACTGTGGGGCCACTCCAGGTCAAGCAGGAGCACGTAGATGAGCAGGTGGGAGATTCTTTACTGGAAAAGTCACATTGTGCACCTTTAACACTCAATATGTACTGCTAAACAAGAATCCCATGCATTTCAGAACATGTTTATAGAGGTCTAAACTACGGGATTAGCAGCTTTGAGACATGACAAGACAGGATATTTTATTATTTGCAATGGAAATAATGTTACTTGAATCACTGTGGTGTTTGCAATTTACTGTGCTACCCATTTTATTTGCAATTTCAATTTAGTTGTGATAATGTTGCTGCCCTGAACCAAATACTTGCTTATTCTTGATATGCAATTACTTATACTTCAGTGATATTCTACTGAAGTAGTATTATTCTTACATACAATATCTGGCAACTCCATGAACTAGGCCTGAACAATTTGGGTAAAAATGTCTGCTTGCGATTTTTATTACAAGTATTGTAATTGTGATTAGATTTGCGATTTATATCTTTAATAATAGGATTTGGTTAAAATTGATGATAATGATGATTTTTTTTTTTTTTTTGGTTAATATTTTTCAATAATAAGATAATTTACAGTGTATAAACACTAAGCAATGCTTATAAAACTACAGCACGATTTTGATGAAATCCAAAATTCCCTCATAAATCTGAAATGATCATTGAACGCAAATAAAACGTATAAAAGTATATGATTTTATTTATTATATATATATATACACTAAATAGTACATTGACTGAAAGTGTCACCACCTATAAATATCTTGGGTTTTGGCTTGACGAAAACGTATCCTTTAAAAAACATATCTCGGAATTATAACACTTTAAAGTCAAAATGATCATTTTATTATAGAAACAAATCTTGTATCCCATTGAATTACAGAAAATAAATTGTTCAAGTAACCTTTCTTTCTGTGCTGGATTATGGAGATGTGGCACATGCAGACTTCAGCCTCTGCTTTGAAACTGTTGGATCCACTTACCTTTCTTTTGTGCTGGATTATGGAGATGTGGTACATGCAGACTTCAGCCTCTGCTTTGAAACTGTTGGATCCACTTTTTCACTCAGCCCTTTGTTTCATTACAGGGGATGGAATTGTATAACAGAGTATAAGAGTCACTTTAAAAAAAAAAACATTTCAACATCAAAGTCGTAATTTTACAAGAATAAAGACATCATTTTACAAGAATAAAGTCATAGTCAGAGTAATTTTATCAATATTTTAGGGGCTGACATCAATGTCAAAACGCAGAAGAGCAGTTCGCCAACATGACCAGAGGGCAAAAGAATGGCTCTTATAAGCTTAAGTACGATGGATGTAGAACTTTATATTGCCTGTCTTTTAAACATTAATGAATCACTGCCGAATCATTTCTCCGGCAGTGACCCCCGTGGGTCATCAAGGTCGTCTTGGCGCGATTTTCCCCAAATCCGTTCCCTTGACTTTGAACTTTCTACACCTGTTTACACTTATTTACAGGCTTGTGGAGCCGTGCGCAACCAGGTAGCGGCAGCTCATGTTTACGCAGTGTACCTAGAGCATCCACGGATACAGGGTGGACACAGTGCTCCAGGCCCTCACTGGGGAACACCGAGGGCAGTATGCTGTGGTCGATTCTGCATAAAGAATTAGGGATCAGTGTCAGCTCTGTGTATTAGACTAAACTGTTCACATGTGTAGACAGACACAGGACAGCACAGTGACTATAAGGATTAGGCTACATTATAATCAGAGAGTAAAACCGAGGCTGCTCAGTGCACACGCCTCCACAAACCCATAATGAGAGTTATTAACAATGACCACATCTTTGAACCGTGATTGTATGCAATATTCCCCATGTTAAGAGAGGCAAAGCTAAGCAGTGCATTGTTTGGGTATCGCTTTGAGACTCCTCCACCTGTTTGCGGAGCGCAGCCTGTGTCCTACCTAATGAGCCCCAGGGAGCACCACGCTCTACAGGCTTTTTCCAAGGAGGAGTCCAGTCACTCCACGGGGAGAAAATGTAGCCTACTTCATTCAACAGTTTGTGATTTATGCGTACGAGTGGAGAGGTGGCAGCTGAACTGTGGAGGCAATCTGTCTAATAACTTATGAGACATATGAGACGTGTAAAATGTCAGTATTTCAAAGTTTGACCTCCTTTATGGGCATTTATGTAAGATTTTCACTCATCCAAGTCCTGTCTTTTGCAGTCTGTGTTTGCTTTGATTTGGCATCGAGCCGTCTAACCCTAAATCATTAAATGTTGACTTGATTTTTGGTAAAATTACGTCTTTTTTTGGCTTTGACTTTATTCTCATAAAATTACGACTTTAATGTTGAAATGTTATGACTTTCTTCTCATAGCACCTGCATAATATCGTTTTTTAAGCAACCCTTATACTCCGACGTAGATTTGAAACCCATCACTGTAGGTTGGTCATCCCTGTCTGTTAGAAGAAAACAACACTGTATGAAATGTATTTATAAGGGACTACTTCATGTACTGCCGGAATATCTGACTTGCTTTTTAATCATCGATACAGGACCATTTAATACAAGATCACATGACTGTATAAGTCTAAGGACTAGCTGCACCAGAACTGAGATGGGAAAAAGGGCTTTTGACTTTTTTTCTTCACAAAAATGGAATATATTTCAAGGACAAGCAAAATTGGATACTTTGGTGCCACAAACGTAATTTATTAATCTGGTAACGAGCGTTTATACTCACGCCTACACCTGTTTATAACGCTTTAAATAGATTTATGCACTTATTTGTTTTGTTTGTTTTTTGTTTGTATTTTTTCTGTATTTGAACAGGGCGCTCATGAAAAGGAGAGTCTAAGTGCTCTCATAGGGACTCCCTGAATAAATAAAGACAAATAAATATATTACCTATCCTATTTAATCAAATTCTTGCACAGGATACTGAAACAGCTTCGCAGTAACACATTCGTAAGCAAAACACATATTGTTAGCAATAGACAAAAGTAATTTTACATGTAATTTTGATAATCACAGATAATTTTTTAATTTATTATTTATGTTTGAGACATGTTTGAAACCTTAAGAAAGAAGTACATCATTTCAATTTGTCATTTAGTTCATTCCATAACTTTACTCCAATAAATGAAACACCCATCCATCCATTTTCTTCCG
>JACM01058168.1:0-15691 GCA_000787095.1 Periophthalmodon schlosseri
GGGGATAAAGTGGTGAGGCAGTGGTAGAATGCGTGCGTCCAGGGAACTTACATTGTTCTGCAAATAGTCAAAATAACAGCTATTCTATACATATATGGAGGTTCACTTCCAAGAATTTTAAATATGTTCTGATATAATGTTTTAATTTCCAGTCGACCATTTTCAAATTCAGATAAATATCAAAGGTCTTGTGCGTGATTTTTTCCATGTATTTGAGCAAAATGTGTCTTGTCCCAGTACAGATACATCGTATAAGCAGCTCTTGAGGTCAAAATAAGTCCGCTACGTGCTGCCTGCATCTAATTATTAATCGTTTTATTGTCCGATAATCAGGATGTACGTTAGCATGCTACTTGTTGTTAGCTTAACTGTTAAAGTAGTTGTCAGAAGTGCTTATAAACTCATTGTGGTGAATAATTAGGATGATCAAAATGCTTAAAGTAAGTGAGGAATAAGTTTGGACCACTGCAAACCCTTTAAAATTAACTGGCTCTGTTTTTTTGCTATTTTTTTGTTTTTTTTAAGACAGTATAAAACAGGTACAGCGCATTTAATGTCTTTTGAAAAACATTTTGGTGTCTAATATTTTGTGATAAGGTAATACTAAAGTAACTGCCCTTTCATAGGATTAACCAACTGTATAAGATCTAACTAGAGGGTTGATGGTTCTATTCCCACTTTCCCAATGGCTTTATGATTCATTCCTGCATGTCATATTACAAGCGCGATATACAGTTAGCCATTCAAAAAGCATTAAGAACCATGATTCTATATGGAAAACGCAGTGCCCTATGCCAACCTATACATATCGTTCAACGGCGAGGTTTCATCCAAAGTAAAGAACGCCATGTTAACTCAGAGACCAATAGCAGTTGCATTATTAGCTTGTGCTAGCGTGAAACCCGCTATAGCTGCTAAAACATAAAACAGCTCCCTGCAGTTAGCTTGGCTCCAACGTGTAACCTTTTCTTCAATAACATAACCCCAGCTCATTAATTCAACCTCCCACCACCAGGGAGCACCGTATTTTTTTATAATCAAAACTAGCATGACATCTCGCTAACACGTCTTGGTTTTCTACTCCGTGCGCATCATGTGGAACTACAATTAATTAGAGAATCAATGGCCGCCGGGGTCAAAGAGACTAGGGTCGGTTTAAAAGATTACACATCCACTTAACATGATTTGCGGTTGTTTTCTAGCAAAGATGCATTGATGGAGTGAGGTTTCTATTCCCCTAATGTGCAACAAATAACAAGCTTGGATCAATGGGGAGACAGGGACGTAGCCGAGCAAAACAGCATGAGGGCTAATAAATGTGATGTGTTAGCTGGCACTGTCGGGAATGCATAGTAATAATGGATGGTGAATGGGACAATTGTGTTTTATTCGTACAAGGACGCCACAATGTAATTTTTGTAATAGCGCCACAAAAAACATCAAAGTCCCAAACTGCCATCTTCTGCGCTATAACCAAACATTCAATAATACGCAATAAAGGGAACTGTATGTAGCCGGCGCGCTAACTGTTAAAAAAAAAGTTACTACAATCACAACTGAACCTGTGTTGCCAGTGCGTTAACCTGCAGATAGAGGCACATACGAGTTTTTCGCATTCTCAGTGAATGGACAGGCCTCATGTGAAAGCTCAGAACCTCCCGGATTCACTCGCTGAGCTGCAGCGGCTGCACTAGCACTGATGAATGATTGGCTGCAGGCGCTGGGGTTTAGGTAGTGACGATTTAGCTTAGAGAGAGTCCTTTTAGGTTTAAACCAACTGGATTTCAGCATTGGAACTGGCAACCAAGGAAAGACTCACGTGAGGCTCATTCTGCTTTCTGATTGGATAATTATAACAATACTTGGTCACCATGTCCAGTGTTTTTGTAATTAAGAATAAATCAGCATTAGAATTGTTACCAGTAAAAGCTATATTTGATTTGAACATGTGTGCAATTTTTCAACACCTTTTGTCTACAAGGAAATGTTTCTTTGTCTGGAATATTTCACATTATAGCATTAAATTTGCACGTATCATGCGATTTATCCCATTCCATTATTGCTAAAACAATACCATTAAAAACATGCATTCTTGCTGTGAGGTCACATGGGCTCACCTCTCCACAGATCTCACACGTAACCTGGCCTGTACACATTACCTGCATCTCTCCATAAGAATCCAATTCACACAGCCTATTGGAAGATAGTATTTTAAGCTATTATTTAAGCTAGTATGAATTGCATCATGTCTGGTTATTAAAGAGATAAAGAATGTGGTAACCTACTGACCGACATTTTCTTTGTTGGCTCCTAATTCGCTAATTAAATTATTACACTGTTGTTCCCATCTGGCATTTTGGGCACCGCGCCATTCTAATCTACCTAACTAATCTGCTATCGGTAAACACACACTGACGCTTAGCCAACCAAATGTCTCACAACAGGACTACAATCCCGCTGTTAGCTTGTCGCTTCTCGCTTGCTAGCAAAGATCTTCAACTTCTTCCCTGAGGACTGGTATTGAGCGGCAGGAAATTACGGCAATCCACCATGATGACAATGAAGAGACTGAGAAGGTGGCCAGGTTGGTTGGACCACGCACCTTGAGATAAATGCTTCTTAAGGACATAATGGAATCCGCCAATGAGAAGCATCAATTCCGAGGACGGCGGCTACGGACACAAATGTATCTGTCGGCAGTGAGGACGAAGAGGGACCCAATCATGGACGCACTTGATATTTCTGTCCCAACGTAATTGCACTACTTTCTCTTCGATGGCGTTTGGTGATGTTATAACACAGCTAAAGCAATTGCAGTTTGGGTTGAAAAGTTTAAAGGTATAAAAAAGGGTAAAACATGTTAAGGTCAACTTCAAATCTTTTGTTTTGTTTTGTTACCCCCATGTAATGCGCAGAATGTGTCTTGCCCCTGTACAGATATATTGTATAAGTAGCTCTTGAGGTCAAAACAAGTCTGCTGTGTCTCGTCTGCAAAATGCTTTATTGACCGATAATCAGAATGTGTGCGGTTAGCATGCTATGTGTTGTTAGCATTACATTGACGACAAAGCCCCACCCTGGCCTCTGAAAGTTGTAAAAAGCGCTTATAAATTCATCGTGAATAATTAGGATGCTCGGAACGCATAAGGTATGAAAGGGATAACTTTGAAATGGTAAATGGTCAAATTTTTATAGCGCTTTTCCACCTTCAAGGCGTTTCACATCACCCATTTCACACACCAGTGTACGCAGACATTACCTTCTTCTCTCCACAGGAATCCAATTCACATAGCCTATTGGAAGCTAGTATTAATTCCTTCGGCGGGATTGGAACCGCCAACCTTCAGATCAGTGGACAAACGCTCTACTAACTGAGCTACTGTTGCCCCATTTTAAACTGCTACAAGCTGAAGCAAATGAACTAGTTCTGTTTTTCACCTTTTTTTAAATGGTAAAAATCAGAAACAGCGCCTTTAAGGATGCGTCAACTTAAAAGGTTGATCTTAAAGAGACGAATAATTGAAGGTAACAGCTAGAAACCACTTAGGATTGTATTTTTGTCCAGCACAAGTGATTCATATTTTGCAGTGTTTTTGATAAGATTCCAAGTTAAAAAATACAAAAATTCAAGCCGCTATATTTTACATTGATAAATCGATGACTTACTTTACTTTAAAATCCATGGTTAGCATCTTGAACAAATTAATTGGTTTAACATGTGTCAGATGGCTATGCACTTAACCCAGTCTCTTTTGCAGACTTGAGCAGGTGCAGCCAGCTACACGTTTGAAATAAAAAATAGTTCCAGACAGGTTTATATGCAAGTTGTATTGATTTATGGGCCCAGGTTCTTGAAGAAAAGTCAACCGGAGGCTGTTTATAACCTCATGTAATGTATGGACTGCCTTACTGAGGGAAAAATGTGTAAGTCGGTATCAGTGGAGTTCTTTTCAAATGCTATATATCCAGGGAATTGCTGTTACGTAACATTTTCTTGTATTGGCTCAATGGAGACGTTATTGCTTGGCTTGAAATGCTCCACAGTATGGCATTAAACATATATCTAGCGAGCAGTTATGTAATCACAGGTCATTCTGTTGTTCAAAAATACCTTGAAAACATGCACCTGTGACGTCTAATTTGGCCTAAAGGTGCCGCCTGCTTCAGTGTCATTCAAGTTAAAGCCACATCTCCATGGAGACAAGCAGGTGGTGTAGTCTCCATCTGAAAAGTTACGCACTGCGCCTTTAAAATGTAGATGTAATGTGATAGCAGTATGACTGGAACACTTGTAGGTTCATAGGCAAGAAAACGGTGAGAGGGGAGCTAGAGAGGTTGTGAAGTTCAAGTGCTGATTGGATGAAAATGACTAGCCAAAATGAATGTCTTCTACACAGAGGAGGTGGCATTTGGCCTGCCAACATATTTCAGATATCTTATAAACTTCTAAGTCTTTCATGTATTGCAAAGGAGACCCCGGGGAAGACACAGGACACGCTGGAGGGACTATGTCTCCTTGGGGTCCCGCCGGAGGAGCTGGAAGAAGTGTCTGGAAGAAGTGTTGGGGTGGGGGAAATCTGGGAGTCCCTGCTCAGACTGTTGCCACCGCGACCCGGCCCCGGATAAGCAGAAGAAAATGGATGGATGCATGGATGGTATTGCAAAACGTAAAGTATAAAAAATGTACTATAGTGTAAATACAAATGCAATATAATTTAAAAATTAGTAATCTTTGTTTCAGTACTACAATCATTATTTTAATTATAAGAGATTGGCCGATATTGTTTTTTCCATGGCCGATACCGATACAGACTCCAGAGAAACTGACGATAAGCTCTATATTTTTGGGCTGATATGTAAGACAGATTTTGGTCATTTCCCCCAAATGATCTAATCAAATGAAATTTAGTACAAACTCATCCACGACCTTGTTTTACTTTATTGTGCCGTGTCCTCTTCACAGTAAAGTGTTGAAATATAGCGTTATGCATATATTCTTTGTCCATATGGGTAGCTGGTTGGCCCAAGCAAAGTATCAGCCTCTGCTGGGGATTTAAGACCGACAGCCGATACACATACAATAGCATATATCTCTGTCTCTCTCTATTGTACTAAATTATAATCAGAATTTTGAATAGGTAAACAACCAATCTTCATCAAACTTATTATGCATTTTTCCCTGTACATTGTTTCCAAAAACGTATATGGGACATCATTCACGGCGAAAAAAGTTCTTGTAGTATAGGCCAATTATGACAATTATTTGTATTTAAAAGGACCATTTAAAACACTGCAGACAGGAGCCGTGGCAAACAAGACATTAACAAGTGTCTAATTTTCACACAGCTGAAAGTGGTCCAATATTTATTTCTCACAGTGAAGCAGCTATAGAAACACAGCCAGCTTTCACCAGGGCAGAGCACTAAAGTTGGAGGGTAAAATAACGAGGCGGCTCTCCCTTCAAACAGAAAGGTCACTATTTTATGTTTCGAGAGCAAGGTGAATATGCTGTAAACACGGTCTTCCAAAGAGTGCTGAGATGTTTAGTGAATGGACTGATGTCAAACGAGCATGTTTTCAACTTTCCTTTGCTGTCCGGAATTCATTGCCAAAGAATTTCATTAAATATTTAAACAGTAAAGTGTAAAAAGTATGCAAGGTTTTTGGAGCACCCCAGGGTTCTATTATTGGCCCGTTGACTCTTTATTCTACTTGGATTGACTTATATCTTAAAGGCTGTTGCCTCAATTTTGTACCCAGTGTAGCAAAATTTGTCTTACTCCAATACAGATATATTGTGTTTTGTTTTCAGAGAATCAGAAAGTGTGTGTTTAGCATGCTAGTGGTTGTTAGTGTGACAGCAAAACTCCAATCTGGTCTCTGAAAGTTGTGAAAAGTGCTTATAAACTAATTGCGCTGAATAATTAGGATGCTCAGAATGCATAAGGTAAGTGAGGAATAACTTTGAACCACTGCAAACTATTTAAAATGAAGTAGTTCTGTTTTGGTGGGAGGTACAAACAGCTCAGCCAATGCCATCACAAAAAAGGTTCCAGCAACTACTACAATCGTGTTAACAAATTTTCCACCAAAGTTGATTCTAAAAAGTTATTTGTCATGTAATGAGCAATATCAACAACATCTGGACTGAAGAGCATTTATTCATCACAGCAAACCAATCATGGTCACTTTCGAACAATATTGCCAATTACTTTTGTTTTCATCTAATTTGAAGGAAAATAGTCCAAATTAACCTTTTGGGAATAACATTGCTAATTCTTTATCATCTCAAGACTTCACTCATAGAACCATCGTTACAAATGCAACCTATTAAAATATAATGATTAGTTTGATTATCCCCATAGTGAGATTTGTCCTCTGCATTTGACCCATCCCGTGTAATCTAAAATGTTGTAATGCCCCGTACCTGGAGAATTGCTGCTGCAGTGACACCATGTGGGCCCGTCCCAGCTCGGACTCCTCTGTCACCTCCCGCACACGTTTTTCGCTTTCCAGTCGCAGGCGGCGCTCTTCCTCTAGCTCGTGGATCAGCTTTTCACGCTACAAAAACACAGAGAAAAATTAGAAGAGAAAAAACATACACACTATGAACAATCTGTACCTGATGTTTGGAATTGGTCACATTTAAAAATTTCAAAAATGTAGCAAAAATACAGGAAGGACCAGGTGAAATCAGTAAGTTCTAAAGTGCTTTTTTGTGGATGGGCGATATGCCAAAAAAATTATATCACAATTTTCTTAGAGCCAGATCCCGATTTTGATTTTAGCACAATTCATGTAAACTTCTTTATATTGCGCTGTAATGGTAACAAAATGCAAATACTTCTTGTCTAAATGTCACTGGTTGGTTTTTATTTTGTACTCTTCTCTTTTAATGTTAATTTCATGATGGTTATTTATGTTTTTGACTTTTTTCTATTGATGTGATTTCTTATTATTTCTTATTGATGTGAATCTAGTGATTTCAATGTCTTTCCTATTTTGTAAAGCACTTTGTGTACGAATTTTGCAATACAAATAAACTTGCCTTGCCTTGCCACTCACTCGACCGGAGCTGCATTCAAGAGAAAATTTGTGAATCAAAATATGACAATTTTACCAAAAAAGAAGATCGTTTCAGGGATGAGCTCACGGTTCAGTTTTTATTACCATATCACCCAGTCCTACTTGTATTTTTTCCTCTATTCATTCACTTTAATATCAGTCTGTTGCAAAGCCTACTACTTGTGCCGACCAATTAGCATTCAAGCCTGTTAATGTTAAGTTTGTTAATCCATGTCAAATTGTCATCAACTCTTTTTTGTTTTTCCTTTTGTGTTTTAAAGTCTATTTCCAGTGAAAATGTATATTTGGTTTTGTAATGTTATTAGTAAAACGGTAGCCTGTTGATTACAAGTCCGCCGAGGGCTACAATAAAAAAGAAAAATACACCAAGTAACCAGTTGACTTTGAGTTCATGAGGTTAAAACAATCACCCCAGGTCAAACTTGGGGTCAAATGTCACCTTTATAGCCCCATAGAACCCTGCAGGACATTGCAAGAAGAGCCTACTTTGAACTTTGAACCCTGAAACTGAATCCAGAAGTTAGTTTAGCCAACATGGGTCGTATTTTATTTGCTAAAGTAAATATAGAGAAGGGCATGATGACATTTAAAGAACCCAGCGGAACTGCGTCCTGGAGTTTGTTGTTTCTTTGATATGTTTATAATGAACATCTTTTGCCTCTGTTGCTATGACACAAAAGTTCACGGTAAATGTCGTTGCCAAGGCCGGTCCGCACCTTGGTCTTATCTTATTTCATATTGGGGTGTTTGGAAGTTAAAGCTGTGACTCTTTGTACTTCAAAGTTTTCAAACATACTTTTTAATTAGGCTTGCATTGTATGAGCAGGTTCTATCTGCTTTTGTTAGGGCTGCAAGAATAATCGCAATCAAATTGAAATCGTTATTTGTATGGACGCAAATTAACTAGCAAATTGCAAAGTTCGATTCGATAATTTTCCTAAATCGTTCAGCCCTAGGTTTTGTGTATTCTATTTTAAATTCCATAGGGACTCGCCAAAGCTCAGCTAATCCCAATTTCTAACAAGTAAGGATGGGACAATAACAATAATATTGTTTATCATGATCAAAAGTGTAGACTGTAGTCGTTTGTGGGACATTTTATATAAACGTGATAATCGCCAACAAAGATAATCGCCTTTATATCACCAGAATGTGCAGAAAAAAGCTACCAGTACTTCTCCCTGATGTTCTCTTCCAGATCAATGCTGTATTCACACAAAGCACAGTACTATAACATTTAAACATGGAACCTATTCATAATATTAAAATTATAATTATTCATATCCAGAAAATGTTTAAGCTGACAGCAACTTTAATAATTATCGTGATATAATAGTTACTTGCAATTATTTTGGCCAAGATAACCGTGACACCAAATTTCAATATCGTCTCGTATTTTTGTTCATCTTTGCAATATAGACTTTAAATTGTGTTTTGGTCTAAACTGAATAGGCTAAGTTACTAAAGCTACTAAAACGGCCCTTTAAATATGACTGTTTACAATTTAAAAAGAACATTTAAATACAATAAATATTAAACACACTTTAGCATTAGCATTTTAGCATACGTACATGTGGCAGAGGGCGCATGAACCTCAGCAGCGGCGGCTCTCGACATAAAAATCATTGGTAGAGCAGCCAGATCCACTGACCTACAGGTTGGCGGTGTGATTCCAACTCCCACAAATGAAAACTGCCATTGTGTCCTTGATGTAAAAGGCTTTGGGTGTTTTAAAGGTGGAAAAGCGCTATATAAAAATGTGAACATTTACCATGTAGAGTATGCGGTAAACGTAATGCTAACCCAAACCTGCTGTGTAATTAGTTATATATATATGTACTATTCACTACTAACTTTACTCAGTCAGTTCTCACAAGCAGCCTCCATAGACTCCATTCTTTAAAACTTGTCCAATATCACAGCTTACTGCTCAACTGCCCAATTTTATTCCAACTTCTGTGCAAAATCTCCACATTAACCTCCTCATCCTCACGAGGACCCCTCCGAACTCCGCTCTCAGCCAACCGTTTTATCACGCTCTCCTCCAATCCCAAAACGATTCCCATTTTCCAGCCTTTATAATTGGATTCTTCCCTGTCCCTTGTAGGAAAAAAAAAAAAAAAGACCCATGCTTCTCGCTTCCAACCCCCTGCCTCGGAGTGCTTTTGAACCCAGCTCTGGCACACTCTCTCCTGGCATCGCTTGAGAGTTCTTCCCCCCTAGCAGAATAGCGGGGGGAAAAAAAGTTTGGATTTTAGCTGACAGAGCAAGACGTGATTCCAGTAGAGATGACAGTTTTTTGACAAACCTGCAGTTTCGAAGATTGAGAAATAAATCCACTATCAGGAGTATAGAAGGTTGTCAAGAATCGCTTCAGGTGTAAAAGATGTGTAGGAGGAATATAGCACATAGCATTTAGCGATAGCATTTTCATGTTCAACTGTCAGAGATAACTTAAGTCAAATGTTGAAAATGTCCCCAAGCTATTTTGTTTGTAGATGGTTAACTCTGTGATGACAAAAGTTGTATACAGAAACTCGATAAAACGAAATACATCTTTTTTCCAATAACTTCAGAAGTCCTTGGTAGATTCTTGTTTGTTCTAAAACAACTCACATCATTTCGTAGATTAATTACTATTCCTGCCCTGTAACTGCATTCCTTTTAAATGGACGATAACAAACACTACAACTTGCTGATAAGATTTGCCTTTCAAAGATTTGCATGGTGAGAAAAAAGTAAATATGGTAAATGGTCATGTTTTTATATCGCGCTTTTCCACCTTCAAAGCGCTTTACATCAATGAACCACTCACCCATTCACACACCAGTGTATAACCGCTCACGATTCACACACACATTCGTACACCACTGTAAGCAGACACTAGGGGCGAGGTGGGTTAAGTGTCTTGCCCAAGGACACAACGACAGCATTCATCGGTGGGAGCTGGAGTTACACCACCAACCTGCTGGTCAGTGGATCTGACCGCTCTACCAAAAATATTTATGTCGAGAGCGGAAACGCAAACTGCCAACCTTCAAATCAGTGGACAAACTCTACCAACTCTCTACCAACTGAGCCACTGTATACTAAAAAAAAAAAAAAGTTTGCTGACATTCCAGAGCCACCTTATATAAAACTATTCTTCAGTATATGGGTTTTAGAATGATGAAAAGTTGGGAGTGTTGCCATAGCAATTAAAAATCCCCCCAAAAATATTATGATATCTTTTAAAAGGTCACCCGCCCTCAAAATGGCACCTTCACCGAAACCCATGAATAGATCAGAATGAGTCCATCAGCAGCTCATAGAGGTTTGTGTCTATGGTAACCCCTATTAACTCTATTTGTAAAGGTCTTATTATGTCATAGTTTTGTAACATAACCACAGCTGTGTAACACGTTGTTACTTCAAAACATTGTGTTACTTCTAATCTTTTGGTTTAATTGTTTTCCATGTTTACAAACAATTACCTTTTGACTTTTATTTTCTTTAAAGATGGGTTTTACACTTCTCTGGGGTATTAACTGCTTGCACATTACATACTTAGATCACCATGTTACCTTTTATCGTTTTGAAAATGCCATATTTGTTTTTGACGCACCCCTTTGCTCCACGCGCTAAGTCACTCCCCCTTCAGAGCGCTATCAGAACACAATCGGCGTGCATTCGGCTAACTAAACTACTGCACATCACATCAGGTTTGTGAAGTTGTAGTGTATTGTTTAGTATGATGCTTTTTTATGTTTATGGTGAATTGTCGGGGGCGTGGGTGACATAGGCTTACGGTCGGCGCATTTGACAGAATCTTACAGCTAACCGTAAGGAGGGTTCGAATAAGGCCCAGGAGAGATCGCTAGATTCCTCAAACATGCATGGATGAGATATAAAACCTCTTCAGACATGTTTTTGATAAGGGAAGAACATTATAACACAGTAGAAAGCTTCAAAAAGTCGATCCATTTCAAAATACATAGACCACTTGTTACTTTGGGGACTTAATAGCTTGAAGTCATGTTTTGTTTGTTGTTTTTTGCCTTTTTTGCCCTGCCTCAAGTGGAGGAGTTCAAGTATTTCGGGGTCTTGTCCACTATGTCTCGCGGCTGGTTTGGGAACGCCTTTTGGGGTCCCACTGGAGGAGCTGGAGGAAGTGTCCGGCGTGAGGGAAGTCTGGGAGACCCCGCTTAGACTGCTGCCCCTGCGACCCGGCCACGTGAGGGAAGTCTGGGAGACCCTGCTTAGACTGCTGCCCCTGCGACCCGGCCACGGATAAGCGGAAAAAGATGGATGGATGGATGGAAGATGGATGGTTTGTTTTTGTTGTTGTTTTTGACAGTTAATCTAAAAATAATCAGACCATGAACATAAGTTTTTTTGTTTTTTTTTTCATAATATCACTTTTTATAAGAGTGCCCACATACATTAGACCATACATACATTTAAAAGCACGTCGCCTTGTATTTGACAGCTTGCCCGCGTATTCTCCTCTCCCACGTCTCTCTCCCTCACCATGATGTCACCGACTCAGCATGCCTCCCTCCATCCACACAACAAAAGCCTTATGGGGACACCTAGTGGCTACAAGCAATACTAACACCCTTCTCCACATGCAGTATGGACATAAATATGCCTGTCCTTTGTGCTACGTGCCAAAACCCTTACAAAGCCCGGTCTTCAACTGAATAGATTTACGGCAGCGCTGTAAACCAAAAAGCAAAGAAAACATCCATAAAAACGTCAAAACAAGTCTGAGGAATGCTTGTGAATGGCAGAAATTACCAACTTTTTTACTGTCACTCGAACGAAACCCATAAACGGGCATATTTCGCCGGGTTGCTACTTGGCTGGAATTCGGACACAAAAGCGGGTTGTAACTAGATTATTAAACCCAAGTTAGCATTAAAATCTATTCGGGTCGTGGCTACGGTCGTAAGTTTTTTTCCACGTTTTTATAGCCACCGTAAATCCGCTCCATACAGGAACATTAAGGAGCATGTCGTCTTTGCCAAGAACCTATATTTTGTGGATTTTTCTGGCTTTGAAAGGGAAAATAGGTCATAGGGATGGAAAAACAGCCCAGTGGAAGTTGACTTTTACATATTTACTTTTACAAGGATTACGGTAATCATCGAAAAGGGGCACTAAAGGGCACTTAATTGTGTTACTTAGAGCGGCACAGGAGCACAAAGGTCTTTTCTTGCAGCTGGGTAAATAAGTACAGTATTGTTCAGGAGCTTGGCCCGGGTTCACCGCAGTAGAAATCTGTAAGGCCAGATTCAGAGGTTAGTTAAAAGCCCTGGCCAAAAACGTGATCAATGGAGACTAGGGTTGCACTGGCTAATCGAGTAGTCGCCTATAAAAATAATCATAGTTGTGTTTTGATCATAACTGGACCATGCTGACTCTAAAACACATACGAAAACACCTTTTTATAACAAAGACGGCTGCATTATAATCAAAATGTCAAGCGATTTCTGATTTTTGTCAATGATACACTTGCTTCATAAATATTCTCGTATTTAGAAGCCTTCAGTCACCATATTTCGACCTTTATTTGGTTAAAAATGTGTTCTGAAAATCTAAATTTACAATTTCGACGACTCAAAAAAATTATCACTGACTAAAATAATTGTTAGTTGAAGCCCTAACGAAGATACAGTGTAGTTAACAAGAGCCATTTAGATCAAGTACTAGGTCGGTCGCGATAACATATTTTGAAGTTCGATATATCGCTGAAGTAAATATAGACGATGAACGATAATATTGAAACTCATTTATGCCACTGTCACAATAACCCAAGAACAGATTTAAACCACAAAAACTAGTCTAAATCTACAATATTGTTTTAAAACCATGAGCTTCAATGAATAAATAGGGCACTCCTGGCCAGGCCTTTCTGTGTGGACTTTGCAAGTTCTCCTTGTGTCTTGGTGAGTTTCCTCCAGGTACTACAGTTTCCTCCATCAACCCAAAACATGCACAACAGGTCAAATCCACCAGCTAAAGTAGTTCTGACCAAGACCTATCTCAAGACCTGGAGATGGGTCCAACTGTTCCTGACAGGTTGTCCCAGCTGAATTGAAGGATGGGTCAAATGCAGAGGACAAATTTTCCTACGGGGACAATAAGGTGTACCTTAACCTTAAATTGGAAATAGCCACTTTGAAAAATATGTCTCTTTATTCGTATAACAACATCATCATCGAAAGGCCAACTTTTGTTTGAAATGTGGAACTGGTTGGAGCTTCATTTGAAACATCTTAAAACTGTGTGCATGTTTTCGATTGCTCTGAAACTCATTACTAGACAAGTAGCATTTGTAACATTGTGTAACTTTATGTAACATGTTTTCGTAACTAAGACAAGTCATTACCTTTAATCTCTGCTTTAATCTCATAACACTTTGTTTTTAGCATTGTTTACAAATACTGCGTTTGATATTTTTTCCTGTATAGAAACGCACAATATCAACAAATATTGCGTTTTGTTGGTTTTTTTTTTAGAAAACTTTGAAACTTTGTAGATATCTTTATAATGATTTATTTACTATGAACATCTTGTAGCCATCTTCAGAATATCTTTGTGTACTATTCCATGTACCCGATTCGAGTTTGGCAACCGCACTGACCAACAACAGACTACGATTTACACCGCATGTCATCGTAAAGGCCTTCATTTGTTCTCGCTTCGTATATAATTTCGGCCTCTTTACTCTTGTCTAAGCCATTACATCAACATCTTGGTGTGACTTGAATACAGTACGAGCGATTCTCCGGCTGCTCTGTGCTAATTGAAAGCACTCTCCAGTAAGACGCCTTTAGCAATAGCCTGGGAAGTTCCTCTAAGTCCGGGCTGAAATGTGATGAAATCATACTTGGCAACATTTGTGTGAGAACATTTACTTTGGTTAATCCATTGACTCGGAGTGTAATCCTGTCTGTTAGTGGCATGCTTCCAGTAGCCTGCTTTATCCACTAGAGGGCGACATTCTCCTAGCGTATGAGCGTCAACAATGCCAGGGAATATCAAATGGAAGAGGATATGTAATCTATAAAATGGGGCTTATTCCATAGCCATATATCCCGGGATTAGATGTGACCTCTGGCTGCCCCTGTATTTCCTGGGATATAACATATTTCCATTGAGATATGACACATTTGCCGTATATAAAAGGTTACACTGTTTGAGATGGGATGTATTGATTTTGATGGAGGAAATGTATATGGGATAGTAACAATGAAATATGTTGGTTTTTTTATTCTTTTATGCAAGCTGTGCAGGACATGTCTTTGGATATTGTAACGGGGAGCGATGAAAACACTTTTGACCTGGGAGCAAATTATTTGAAATTTGCATTGAAATTTTTTGTAATAAAACACTACAACATTTACTATATTCTAACAAATGAATGCTATAACTGACATAATATGATGAATGCTGTCGTTGTGTCCTTGGCAAGACACTTTCCCCATTCGTCCCTGGTGTCTGTGTACACTGGTGTATGAATGTGTGTGAAGGGGTGAGCGGTTCCTTGATGTAAAGTGCTTTAGGTGCCTTGAAGGTGGAATGCTGTACCAAAGCTACTAAACAATATATTTAAAGAGGGGGTATTAGGCAAAATCAATTTTTTTTTTAGCTTTCTACCGTGTTATAACTTTGTTCCCTCATCAAAAACAGGCCTGAAGAGGTTTTAGATATTTTCTTATCTTATTCGAACCCTCCTTACGGTTAGCTGGATGATTTTGTGCAATCCTCGGCCCACAAGCCTACGTCAGCCACGCTCCCACGCGGCAATTCTCCATAAATATACATGATTGTGTTATGGTAGCGCTCTGAAGGGGGAGAGACTTAGCGCGGGGAGCAAAAGGAGGGGGGACTCAGTGTCAAAAACGAAAGTGAAAGTTATAAAACATGGACACTAACACTCTAGGATGGCGGGAGCAGTGGTGTGGTTGTGGTTGAGGCCTTTCCACTAGAGAGTAACCGGTTCGACTTCCGCCTGGACCTGTTGTTGTGCGCATGGATAAAACCTTTCACATCGTGCAACCGGAAGGGCATCTGGTGCATAAAAAATCTACCGAATCAAAAATAAAATAAAAATCAATGACTTAAACTAGGTTATCTGAAACCCCATAGCATATTCTCGTTGCCTATAGCTTCCTTAGCTGCTTCCAGTCTAAATGATATTACACCGCAGTGGAGCCTAATTGACCAGGCTTAGATGGTAATGCTATTCATCTGGGCTAAATTACTAGAGCACTGGTGGTTGCCTAGTACCCTTAAGAGATCCACCAAGGACTTTAAATGAATTCTCCTGGTCGCTTCCTCGCTGTAAAAACCCAAGACAGCACCGCGGGTTATCACGTTAAGTGCATTTACTATATTTACTGTACAGAGTTATATAGCTCTCTCCGCTTCGCTAGCCTTTTCGGTGGCACTCAATAATCTCTTCATTAGCCCAACCACCCTACCCCGGCGACCCTCCCCTGCCAGGACGTCCCGCGGCTGGGGCTTTTTGCCTAATCAAAGGGACCCGGCTCGGATCTGCACGGCTAAGCAAACATCGGGGGGAACGCACAATGCAGGTTTCACGTTCATAAATAAA
>KN475190.1:0-35695 GCA_000787095.1 Periophthalmodon schlosseri
ATATTTATATATTTATATAATGTATGTAATTTGTATTATGACTAATTGAGCTAATAATAATACATCAATTTTCCAGGCTACAGTGTGTTCGTGGTGGGCGTGGCTGATGTAGACATGTCTGAGCTGAGACTTATTGGCAGCAAACCAAGTGAAAGACATGTGTTTGTGGTCGACGATTATGACGCTTTTGCAAAGATTCAGGATAACCTGATTACCTTCATTTGTGAAACAGCCACTTCCAGTAAGACTTGCATTTCACTAAAACCTTTGTACATACTATCCATTGTTTTCAGAATGATGAAAAATTAGGACTGTTGCCATAGCAATTAACTATTTAAAACAAGATATCCTAGCTTGTGGATAGTGAAAAGTCCTCAAAATGTTGCCTATAACAGGAAGCTGAAACCCCTGAATACTGTATATATCCAACATAGTATTCCTACTATGATTTTAGTACAAAATGAAAACCCTCAAAGACAGATGAATTTTCTAAAATTGCCTTTCCTGTTTCAGCTTGCCCTCTGATTTACATCAATGGCTTCACCACACCTGGTAAGCACACATCATTGTCTTCAAACAGAACTATTATAAATCCCTTGTAAATCTTGTCAGCATTGTACGACTGATCTACAATTGTATATGTGCTTTCTCTACTTCCGCTTGTCTATGCTCACCTCTTTGCGTCTGTTTTTATCCCTTTTCAGGCTTCAGGATGCTGGAGGCTTTCAATATCACCGACCGCACGTTTGCTGGAATGAATGGCGTGTCCATGGAGCCCGGTTCCTTTAACAGCTACATCGCATACCGACTTCACAAAGATTCCTTCCTAAACCAGCCCACCAAGTAAGACGCAGGACTAAATAGTGTTTTTGTGTGTCAAATATGGGGTGTGTGAGCCTCATTATGTGGATATTCCCAGCCTTTTGGCCTATCTCCTGTGTACTGTAATCCCTCTCAACCCACAGTCGTTAGTCATAATAGTGTTTAATAGTGTATTCAAAGGGGTTTCCTTGTTGCCTATTGGAACAGAGCCCGCAGTTCCATTTGTTCTTAAACTGAGTGGATTAAGAGGTGCTGGAGGAAAATGAAATAACTGCCAAATGAAAATCCTATAATCAACAAATTGATTTTTAGTAAGTTCATATCAGTTTGGTGTTAACTTACGCAGCGTGGAAGGAAACGTGGAGGCCAAGCTATCGAAATTCCTCCCTAAGTATGTTGAAATGATGCATATTATATTTGTGTAGTCTAGTTTTTCTTTTATGTGTGCAAATGGGGCGACTTCAGACTGTAATGAGGCAAGGCAAGAATACATTCAATTCCTTCAATATGTGGATAATCTTTTCAAGGTTGGAAGAAAAATTGAAGACATTTGCAGATTTGGTAAGGATGAAATAGAAGATGGATGATCGTTGCGCGATTTATGTTTTGTATTGATGTTCCTGTTGAATGCCTGGCCTCCTGGATTTGATTTCAAAGCAGAAACACATGTATGTTTTTTATCAAACAGGGAGATCCATCCGGAGGGTCTTCCCCCAGCTTACACCATCATCCTCCTCTTCCGGCTGCTCCCTGACACTGGATCCGAGCCGTTTGACATCTGGCAGATTTCCGACAAGAACAACAACCCGGAGGTCGGCCTCACTGTCAACCGTAAGTGTCCACAGAGAGGAAGCTCTTAGTAAACATCTGGGCACCTGTTCACTTTTAAAGCTATTGCACTAAGTTTTCATGACATTAGAATAAGGCTAGGTGGTATGACAAAAAAGACTAAAGATCCTATATCACACAAAATTGACTCTTGTGAGCTTTAAGCCATGTTATAAGGTTGTTACTTCCTTAAAAACATATATGGAGTTGTGTTTTGTTTCATTCACATGTTTGTGAAATCCTGTATTATTAGTCTGTCTACACCTCCAAAGCTCACAATGCTCTGTTTCACCTTGTGATGTGCTGAAATTATTCAAATGATTCTAGTGAAATGTGTATGGATTTAAAAACACAGTGGAGCAGAGTGTTTTCTGTTTGAGAGAATAACTTAATGCAGGGTTTGTGTGGTTAAACATGGTGAATGAAACAAAACACAGCTCCAGGTCTGTTTTTGATGAGGAAATAACATTATAACATAGAGCAGAAAATAGTGTAATATGGGCTCTTTAATCAGATTTCTTTTCATCGTATTGTTTGATCACAATTTAAATTTTATTTTGTCTTATCAAAAACACGACAGATTTTTAATTATTGACATTAAAAATATCGAGTCACATTTATTCCTCCAAAGTCTGAACTCTGCTCCAAACAACATGCTTTTATTGACAGTGGATTCGCTGTGGACCTCTTGTTTAAAAAAATGATTAGAAATGACTGTATCTCAATTAAAATTCAATAACTTGCACAGCCGTACATTAGAAGCCTACATGTACATAGAAAAATATGGGAACTTTCAGTCAAAATGGTAAGTGGAAATGATCGGGGAAGGTAGAAAAATTATGCTATATAAAACTACTACTCAAAATGGCAAGAAAATAACACTTGAGCACCCGAACCAAGGAATCTGCAAAAACTGACTGATTTATTTTTTGTGAATGAAACTTAAATCCTTAGTAGTGAATAATTGGCTATAAAAATGTAATAAAAAAGGCACTCTAGAAAAGCCACTTTATTTACATAGCATCAGCAAAGTGCTTTATATACCGTATACACCACTATACACCACCACTGAGAAGTTCCTTTGGAAGAAAAAAAAAAAAAAACATCACTGTACACACGTGCCTCACGCATGTCAACAATTATGCTCATGAACCTAATCCTTCGTAGCTCTCTCTTGATCCCCCTGCTCTGTCCTGAGCCATGTGCTCTCTATACTTATGCCTTCGCGTGCCACCACAATGTACCATAATGTTGGGGGCTCATCAAAGACTCCTCTCCTTTCAGCTTCAAGCAAAACAATCTCGTTCTACAACAAGGACACCCGAGGAGAAATCCAGAAAGCCGTCTTCAATGAGGACCAAGTTAAGAGGGTCTTCCATGGCAGTTTCCATAAGGTAAACAGTGCGTACATCTTATATATTTGTGTGCATGTTGATGTTTTGCATGGGTTTTTGTGGTCACTTGTTTCCTATTGTCTCATGCATTATTGAGTTTTTGTTGCCCCATACAATGTCTCTCTAAATCAAACACTGCTTTCTTTTAGGCTTAACCGCTTTACATCCCAAAAAATGTTCTAATATGAAACAGAATACGCTTACTGAGCTTCCCCTTTGTTCCTCTGTGCCCTTGTTTATTGTCAAAAGAACCACCCTTTTTGAGTTTGGACATTGAGTGTTGTCAGACCATGGACAGTTGATGCATGAAATATGATTTGAAAGGTTAAAATTGTGGATGGAAACTCCAATGACCCAGCGTAATGTGCAAACTGTTAGGCATGAAGGCCTGGCCACATCTGAGCATCAACATCACCTGGTGGTTGTTAGGAACATTCCAAAGCAGCTTTCACCAGTCAGGGCATTTTATGAAATTGTTTTATGAATTTGGTAGATCTTGATTTGGGCTTACCTCAAGAAATGCTTTGAAATGCACAAAAGCCAATGATTTCAAATGTTTTTATTTAATATTTATTTATTAAAGCTTTGCAATCTATTTTATTACCATTGGTTTATTTATTCCTGAATGAATTTAATTCCTGAAATTTGGAGTAGGTTGCATCCAGAATGAAATCTAGATTAAAACTGTTAATTTCTTATCATCATTAGATGCTTGTAGTCAGATTATTTGCTGTTGTAACTTTGCAATAAGAATGATCTACATAATTTAGTACTCTCATTTAATAGCATACAGTAATATAGCAAGCTATTTTCCCACAGCTTCATGCTCCCACCCATTGAGATGAAATTGTCTCCCTTTATGTCTTGGTATTGTTTTGTTTTTCTTTAGTGGTTTACCAAGCATGATTAACATTTTACAAGTCAAGCACAGTGCTAAAGTCTGTTGGAGTGTCTAAAAGAGACATCAAATTCAAAGTAACACCAAATGCAAACCATCGTTTTGTGCGTCCCGCTGCCGTGTAGTGTATACAAACAATGAGCTGTATTATATTTAAGCAGTGACCTAGAATGACTTTGTATCTTGAATGCAACAGCCCAACCACAACCTCCAGTGTCTTGTCCACTCTTTCAGTATTGCAGTTTGTTTATAGTCTTCAAAATGGCTGACCCTTCTTGCACTATATATCAGATTTTTCCCACTTCGTCACTTTTGAACCCAGTTTCTGATGCTAATGATACTAACTACTGGCGTGCACATCAGAGCTTACTGTAACTGCCCCCGGAATTGGACCGTTTAGCTAATTACAGGGTAACATTAGGAATGAATGGGTAAGGGGAAGAGCAATGGATTAAAATGACATCACTGTTGTTCCTGTTGGATAGCAGCCTGATTTATGCATGCAGTTGTGTGTCTTTGGGGAGACAAGAGTCAGACTGTACCATGAGTGGGCTAGCTTGTGGTTGTTACAAGTTGCTTTTGTGTGAGATGGTGAGGCTGTAGCGGTCCACCTAGCTGCTTATTTAACCGGACCGCTGAGTAAGTGCCCTTGCCAACTGGTGGCGTGAGTTTTTATGTCTGTGGTAGACCAACATTAAAGCCATGGCTTGTACATCATTTGAATGTGTATTACCAGGGTTAGCATAAAAAGCTTTTTGTTGCTGCTTTCTGCATGTTAGTGTACAGTGTGTGTACAGTGTTTAGTCAATAGTAGATCTAAACCTTAATGCTGTAAGAACAAAATTACATAATCAGGAAAATAAATACTATGTGGGACAATATTCTAATTTTCATTGGGAATTTGAACTTCTCTGGTACCGAACATGTGTGAAAGTGGTCAGGAATGACTTTGGCAGATGTAGTCCCTCCCACACTCCGAGGGTGAGTTACCATCGGGGGACCCTTCCTGTTAGGTCATGGGGAGAGGATTTTCCATGCACTTCACCAGGCATCATTGAGTTCAGAATTGTGTTGCACTGACTGTACACATCCCTCATATAATACTTTGTTGTAATTTGAAATCCTGCTCCTAGCCCGTGTGTCCCATTTGAGTTTGTGGTTGGGAGGGTTGTAATAGTACATGCAGACTGCTCCTTAATGAGGCAGGAAGGTGATTAGAGCTCTCTAAACACTTTTAAATAGGAACTTATTAGCCTACTCTATGCAATAGTATTTTATTTTGAAATTGTTCACAACAACTTTTTGATAGAGCAACTATGTGCAGAACATCCATGTAAAATACAAATGTCAAATGGTTCTGAAGATTAAAGTTTACATAACTAATCTACATATTGATACTTTCTCATCATGTTGAGAAGGGGGGTAGTTCTGTTTTGTGTGTATCTGATGCGATGAAATAGTGAACAATGACACATATCAGTAGCACCTGAGCTCTGTGGAACTGAAACATCTTTCATCAGGTCAAAGAGTCCAACCTACTGTGTTTGCCAAAGCCTTTTTTATTTTCCAGTGACTAAGTAGTGTGTACTTGCTGGTTTGGTTGGTTGGTAAAGATATTACACAAACATGTTAATTATCGGCTAACCCAGCATACCATTGAATTGTTATTTGGGTAAGTAAAGGAGGTAATATATCCATGCCATAATCCTCAGCCCACCACCACTTTGCTCTGTTGCCAAGGAAGTCAACTTTAATTTTGTGGTTGGTTGCCAAGAACTATGGCTCGCTCTGTGGTTGGTATGGCTTTGTACAGAGAGTGGTAGCTTGCTTTTTCTGACATAAAGAACGCTGTCTGATGGTTGAGCTAGGGAAAACTCGCAACTGTGAAGAAAAAGTATGGAAAGAGTAGCACTTTTGATGGCACACCGCAAATGATATCATTTCAAGATGTGAACGAGGCGCCTTGGACAGGAAACCATCAAACCTGGCACTTTGTCATTGGGCCTTACACAATCACTCACCACAGCTTTGTGCAAATGCAGGCTTTTTGGTGTCTGTTCAACTTTGGAGACATCACAAAGTTGATGAGTGCCAAATCACTAACCACACTGGGGTAATATCCGAGCGTGTGATTAAACCAAAATCAGCTAAGACTAAACTATGGAAGCCAACCTCTTGTTTCTTAGAATTATTCAAGTAAAGGGTTGCCAAACAGTGCCTTTCTTAATTTTCACTAGTAGAGCTTTGCCATCCGCAGAACAAAACCCAAGACATTTTAAAGAAATTCAGTGGAAGCAAGAGTCACTCATAAAGTCTGCTAAAGGACTGAAAGAATCTCACAATATTGTTACAGACAGTGTGCCCAAACCTGGACTCAAAACTCATGAAATATTAAATCCCACAATGTCCAAAATCTACTGAAAATTGTAATTTGTTAGGGCATGAAACTAGTATCTTAAGTCCTTATCTCAAAGTAGTCCTTTAAAAAGACACATGTATTCATACCCGCTCTTTTCTCTTTAGCTCCACATCACCGTCTCTCCAGAGAAAGTCAAGTTGAACGTGGACTGCCAAGCAGTGGCAGAGAAGGCCATCAAGGAGGCCAACAACATCACTCTAGAAGGCTATGAAGTGCTTGGCAAAATGGTCAAGTCTGGAGGAGGAAAGAGGCAGTCAGCAACAGTGAGTGAAAAGAAGCTGTTAAAATTCTGGGAAATGCACATTGTGAAACAGCATCTCTAAGTGGTAAATAAGCCTATTCTCTGGTGCTGAGATGCACGATTAAGTTTTAAGAGCGATAAGTGTCTGTAGTATCTTTATAGGCACATCACAGCTCTTATTGTTGTCTGTTTTGGGACAATGGTCTTTTTTATTCCAAAGTGCTTTATGTAATGTTTTTCCTTACTTTTACTTTTCTGTCTCGCAGTTCCAGCTCCAGATGTTTGACATTGTCTGCAGCCTGAGTTGGATCAGCCGAGACAAATGCTGTGATCTGCCAGCCACAGTAAGACTTTTAGATTGAATTAACAATATAATAACATTTACATTTTTATTATTGCTTATGTAAACTTAAGATCAAATTGAGAACACTATAGCGTTAACTTACTAGACATGTAAGATTTGCATATCTTATTAATGAATATGTAATTATGTGTTTCAGAGAGATGAGGCCAAGTGTCCATCCCTGCCCCACTCCTGCACATGCACACAAGACAGCATTGGTCCACAAGGGCCTCCTGGACCATCGGTAAAACAACCATATAATCTACAATTATACCCATTTATTTGTCTTCACCTCGCTCGGGTCTCTCTGTGCCAGATTTTGATATTAATGGCATATAATTTTCTACCAATCAACATAGAGGTGTACTTACTTAAATATTTTCCAGCTACAGATGGAAGTAGCATGGATTAAAATGCTGGTTCAGGGAAAGTATCAACAGATATACAGTTTGTTTGTAGAGAAAATACCAGTTAAGTGTGTGTCGGCTGGGTATCCTTGCTGTCCCACAGAGGATTTTGTCTGGCTTTGGGTTTAATGCTTTGGAATCCATTCTTGACAGTTAACCTTCTTACACTCAATTATGTGTCTTTAAATATCTAGGGAAGTCCAGGTACAAAGGGACCACGAGGAGATAGAGGAGACTCAGGTCCTCCGGTAAGTCCAGTCTCATTGTTTTCTATGAATAATTATTTGACATGAAAATATCAACTAATGTGGAAATTGGTCTGCTTTGCTAAGCACATTAGCTTCATGTATGAGACAAAAAAGAAGGAACACGTTTGAGATTAGTTATTACATATGGGTATATTTGTCCTAGACTTGTTTTGAACAGGACTGTTCATTGTCTCAATCTGAAAAAATAATCAGGCCTGTCTGCTCACCTTTTGTACCTTAATAATAGTTTTTATCTTTTTGTCTTGGGCAGGGACCTATGGGTCCACGAGGTGAACAAGGACTTCCAGGCACAATGGGACCACCTGGTCCACAAGGGCCAAACGGACTGTCTCTACCTGGTGAACCAGTGAGTCAGACTTGTTTACTGTATACAGCTAGAAATAGTCCCTGCATGTGCGAGAAACGTCATAGCTTATGGCTGTTGTGTGTCTTGATAGAATATGAGTTTATTGACAGCCTTTGGGATTGTACTGAAATATTTTGATTATAAATCTAGTGAAAGGAATTTACAACTATTGACAAAACATCTTAGGCCAACAACTCAAGCATTCCTTTATTTTCTTACCTACGGTTTACGTCAAAACAATAAAATCAAACATTAAATGATTCTGAAATTTTCCTTCTCCACCTACAGGGACGACAAGGACCAAAGGGAGATCCAGGAGCCCCAGGCCTGCCTGGTCTTCAAGTGAGTGTGCCTTCCTGTCTGTCTCGTCTCTGTGGTTTATGAACAGGAAGCAGCAGACTGTCCATGGAGAGAGCAGTGCTATTGGAGCCTGTCCACATGGTTAGATTGAAACCACATTCAAAGTGGGAGACTTCTCCTGCCATCCTCTGGGAGCTCCTCATTCTACCATCAGTCCACGGATTGACAAACAGTAGAAAGCTAGTCCTGCAGTGAAATTATTACAAAGCCTAGACTCGTGTTACCAATGGGGAGCTGTGGATTGGAAAGTATCCATCCTTTGTATTTGAACATTGTAAGACTTTACATCTGTTAAACAAGTCAGTATTTTTGCAATAGTGCATAGCCTTATGTTATAAAATTTGATGAAATTGCTCAGACCAACAATGAGTACTTTTCCTCTCATCATGTTGGAGCTGGAAGAGCTATCAATGTTTTGGATTTATTTACTGAACATTTAAACTCAACATTGTTCCTCACTATTAGCATGTAATGAAGAATGAATGTCTGTTATTTTGGCAGGGGCCTCCAGGGCCACGGGGTCCTCTGGGCCCAGTTGGACCAAGCGGCGCACGGGTGAGATTTACCTCCAGGCTCGTCTCATTTACACACTGGATTCTAAACATTTACACGTTTTATTCAAAAGCACACATGAACCTAACACTTACTTGTTTGCCCTTTGGTCACTCACTTAGCTCTTTGCACGCTATAAACGTGTGCCATTTTTTACACTTTCACTCAATGTTCTTGCTTGCGTCAGCCAGAATTATTAAACAAGTTCTTATGTCAAAATGACAAAGCCAAGGCTGAAAGCAATGTATAGGCATGACATTGATGTATCGCATGATCAGCGTCCCTTGTGTGTTGTAAACCATTTGTGACTGTATGCTGTTTCTTTGTAGGGCCCACCAGGAAAGGAGGGACAGTCTGGCCCCCGAGGTCCTCCCGGGCCCATGGTGAGTGTGTGTTTATGTTGTCCCTGTTCTACACAGCCAAATAAATATCCATGGCTTAGGGCTTTGTTTCCTGACACATTTACAATAATTAGTGCTGGTTCCACTGTTGCCTTGCTGGGAGGCTGGGTAAAGAGTAGCGTAGATGTGTTTCTAATTTTCTTTCTTCTGTGGTTTCGGGACGTCTGAATCTACTTAATGTATCCTTCTTGCCAAGAGAGCTGATGCCAGTATAGAATTGACATGCACTATAGCATCCTGCCTGCTCCAGCAGCCATTACCAGTGGCTGTGTGTTTATGTTCCATCCCTGTAGCTCTGGGTTGGATGTGTATTTCCAGCCCCTTTGGTGTTCTTGGCTTATTGTGCCACATGCACTGCAGATGTCAAAGCATAAATCCTTTCTGTAGCCTTCTGTACAACTCTTAACACAAGTTATTGGTGTAATTATGATTAGAGAGCAGGAAAGCAAGACAAGCAAAGTAATGCTGATGTTTTCCATTTTTAGGGAAACCCTGGAAACCCTGGTGTACCTGGAATTACTGGAAAACCTGGAAAACCCGGAGACCCAGGAAGTCCGGTATATATTAGACCTTCAGAATGACCCATTAATGTCTCTGTATCTGTGTTTTTATTAATGCTATAACTAATATTTTAATAGGGCCCTGCTGGTATTAAAGGAGAAAAAGGAGAGAGGGTATGTACTGTCATTCATGGATACAACTTAACACAACTGTCCATGCACCTATTTTGTTTTCCTAATCTCAGCATATTTATGCCACTGTTTTAGGGAGACTTTGCTTCTCAAAACATGATGCGATCAATTGCCAGACAAGTTTGTGAGCAGCTTGTCAATAGTGAGTCCTTCTCTCTTTCTCAATGCACTACAATGATTTTTATGTCTTATTTTCAAATTTCTACTTATACTTTTACAGGTCAGATGAGCCGTATTGACCACTTGATCAATCAGATTCCCTCTGGATACAACAGCCGCACAGCCGGACCACCAGGTCCTCCGGGCCCTCCCGGCGACCAAGGGAACAGAGGCGAGCCAGGACAGCCCGGGAGACCAGGTTTTCCAGGAAGTCCAGGTTTACCTGGAAACCAGGGCGAAAGAGGTACGTCATCAGTTTGACAACAGGTCAGTGAGTGATCTTAAAGCAAGGGCTCAGGGTGTTTTCTAATGTAGGTTTGCCAGGAGAGAAGGGAGAGAGAGGTTCTCCAGGAACTGGCATCCGAGGACAAAGAGGCGCCAATGGGCCACCAGGTAAACAACTTTTTAAATTCATAACACCTCAACACCTCGAAGCTTAATCCCCAACAATAAGGTTTGTTATTTGGGCTGAGCCATGGTCTGCAGCAGCTGCAGGCCTCCCGCTGGTGTGACTCTAACAACAGTGCGTTTACTATGAAATCACAAAAACATCTACTAATACAAACAAGTTATATATACTATTATTTACAGAATCATCTCTGCTGAAAACACAGTGTATTATTACTAATCACTAATCAGTGGAAATCCATATCTGACATTATTTGGTAAATATCTGTCAGTGAACAGCTTAATCATTTGAGAGGTGGTTTCATATTTATTGAGTCTTTTGTAAAGCCCCCATCACATCATAAAACTCCTGTTCCCAGAGAAATGCATTTACATCAGAGGTCTGAATCTTCTGTCATTGTGTCGCCCACTCGACCAAACAGTGACTGTTCTGTTTCTGTGAATGAAGTGAGAAAGGCCAGTGGGAGGAAGTCCTCTGGTGACTCACTATTGTGTGTGTGAGAATGAAATAGCTGTACAATGAGGTCTCATTGGTGGCTTGATTGACAACACATGGGCCCACTTAAATCAGAGAGCACAGAGAGTGGGGGAAAATTCCATCCTGAATTTTTAACGTCTAGACGGACGGGGCCAGGGGGTAACTCCACCACACCAGACCATATCTTCTTTTTTCAGGCTTTTTAATTGAGTCATTGAAGCAGTTAAACTGCCCAGCTACCATGGAGCGTTAGCCTATAATTTCCTCTAAATAATTTATGTCTGATGTCAATGCATTCTTCTCTCTCTCACAGGTCCACCAGGCGAGTCCAGGACAGGATCCCCAGGTTCTCCTGGTTCTGCTGGGGCTCGTGGTCCTCCGGGTCGGCAAGGTACTCCCGGAGTGAGGGGACCACCCGGACCACCTGGATACTGCGACTCTTCCCAGTGTGTTGGCATTCCTTACAATGGACAAGGATATACAGGTATACTGACCACTGTCTAGGCCCTGCATGGTGCTACTCAAGTCAAACAAGACTAAATGTATGCACGTCAACTCACTACTTAAATGTATGGAGTAATGGAATGCACTGTCCCAGCAAATTGAACTTGAAAAAAATCACAGTAGCAAAGTGGGTATCATAATTCTTATTCCTCCATACATTTCAAACATGTTAGAACCAGCATGAAAAGTCTATTTAGTGTAGGATCTTTTTATTATGATATGCCCATAACTTTGTTCAACAGAAAATACTCACACCTTCTTTGACCTATTTCCAGGTTTGGCATAGTAAACCTTAAGTCAACTGTGCCGCTTTCA
Source organism: Periophthalmodon schlosseri (assembly GCA_000787095.1). Classification (NCBI taxonomy): domain Eukaryota; kingdom Metazoa; phylum Chordata; class Actinopteri; order Gobiiformes; family Gobiidae; genus Periophthalmodon; species Periophthalmodon schlosseri. The sequence goes on from KN475190.1 coordinate 11,837, forward strand.
CTTTGAAGTCCTGTTTCTGAGATGTTTGCCCAGTTTCTAAGGGCATGTAAGGATACTCACCATGGACATACTGATACTTAAAAATAAAAGCCAAAAAAAATCGGAGCAGACTGACTAACACCATTTCAGATACAAGTAATGACAACCTGCAGGCCTGCTTGCATCTTGAACTACAAACATGGAGGAAAGCAAGAGAGACAAAACATTTCTACGCAAGGAAGGAGCATGTTCAACTAACAGTGAGGATTTGATTAAAAACAAAAAAAAAACAAACAGTGTTGACGTTAAAGTAATATGTGTAAATAAACTAATGTTGTGTGCCTTGTAAATGATGTATGACCCAGGAATCACACTAAAACATCAAGTTAACGTTGTATTTTGAAGCTTTCCGCCTCTTAACCCTTCGCTTACTCACCACCAGCATAACCTTACAACAGCTCTGATCCAGCATGTTCCTTATTACATCTGTTGGCCATGTCAGCACTATTTTTGTTTACCATTTGTTCTTTGTAGTTTTTTCTTTTTAGTATGTATAATCCATTGTTTTTGATGACAACACAACTCAGCCTTTTGTAAGAACCAAAGACGTGTAGAATGCTTTTACATATGGGGCATTTTTGTGGGAGTTCCATAGTGCAATATAATTTAATTTGTGCATATGAAAACTTGTAGATACGGTTTTTGTTTGATTTGGCCACAATTTTTTTTAGCTACCCGCTTCCAGCCTGCACCTGACGTAGTGCCTTTACCTGCGGAGCCCGATGCAGAGTTTGAGACAATAGATTCATCCGATTACTCACAAAGGAGAAAGAGATCGCTACACCGGGGTAATGCAAAAAGATCATAGCTTTTTTGGTCCAAGTTCTCAAAGCGAAATATGTAAAAAAAAAAGTGTTGAAGAAACAATCTAGTACTTATGGGTTTGATACCCCTGGCTATGTTGAACATATATATATTTTTTTGACATGAGAAAGTTACATACCAAACTGCAACCTGTGTGTCTCTGTGTTCATATATGTGTCAGCTTGTAATATAAAAGCAATTGTTCATTCGACTTCATCATGTACTGCACTAAACCAGCTAAAAGTATGCTAATAGTACCGAGTGTATGTTTATGGACATTTTCAAATATTCCATCCCCAAAAGACTATTTTTTAAAGATTTTCTGAATGTTTTCTACGGTCAGTAATGACATTTGTTCATGCATTTTCTCTTGCCAATATGGGCTTGCATGTGTATATTTACTGAGGATTTCCAAGTCCAAATGTAATTGTTGTTTTTTTACCGTGCAGTACGATTTGGTTTGCGACACTATCCAATAGCTGTTCTAATGTTTTGACTGCACATTTTGTGAATTCCACACAGCCTTATTTTCTTATTTATTTCAGAAACAGAGAGGCATTTTTCAATAAAACTACTGAAAAACTACAAAGGTTGTCTCTTGTCTATAAAAATGTCTCACTTGATTCTTTTATTGCTTTTGACAGTTAAATGTATTTTGAGAAAGCAGCTAAAACGCCAAAGCCAAAAAGATGGGGAAGATTTTAGAGTAAAAATAAATAGCATCAAGGTTTTCATCAAAAGTTATTGTTTTGGCAGGACTGAGTCTGGCTTTACTCTTATCAGTTTGTAAACACATTTTACAAAGAGGAGATAAAATGGAACTTGCAAAAGGTCTGATGTACTATAATTCATCTAATTAACATAAATAATTACTACAGACAAGATAATTTCTCTACTGTGAGATCAGTAAAACACAAAATATAAACCAGATCAACTACTTTGGTATAACTACTAACAGCAGTAAGAAACTGTGCAGTCTGGTTATTTATAATAGCAACACTCAAACAAATGCTAGCCTTTTGTATGCAATAGAATGTCCAACATTAATTGTCATTCAAATAAACCAGTGATTCATTTTCAATATGAAATTTATTTGAAAATAGTCTAATACTGGCAGCTGTTATTTCGCCTGATTGCATTAGCACACTTTATTTACAATAGATATGCCGAATAAGATCCAGGCAGTGTGGTGAGGCATTCAGAAATGAGTGAAAAGTAGAACATTTATTTGGACTTTTAGATGATCACTGAAAGCACAAGCATAACAATAGCTGGAGAAAGGCAGCAGTATGGAGTATAGTGGAACATGTGGAACAATTTTGTATTTTCTGAAAATATGAACCCACATTATGTAACTTCAGCTATATATAATGCTCATCAGGCCCCAGTCATGCCCCTATAGCACTGACGGGTAATGTATGGTTCTTTTATGTGCTCAATGCAGAATGCACAGTATGGAGTTTTAAGGTGCAGCTGGAAGGGAGTATTCAGACATCCACATGGGCCATTCTTTTGATATATAGACCATAAAGAATACAGAAATTATGTATCTATGGTGAACTTTTTTCAGTTTTCTTGCCATACCATTTCTGATCTTTTTCTTAATATTACCTTGTCAGTTTTGCTATTAGAGGTTCAAGGGTCAGGGAAATTTTCTCCCAAAGTAGTGATTATGCACAAGACCAGAACGTAGAACATGTACTCCTTCATTTGTATATTCAAAAGGGTATTGAATGAAGCTGATATGACAACTTACGGCTTTAAGCGGAAAACTGACACTGGTACCATACAGTCAGTCTGAAGATTCAATCTACCAGCTAAGTTAACCACTCTGCCAATAATTAATCTATACAATTGTAACATTAAATACCATCCTTAGTAGGTTAACATACAAAACAAAGTGGACCAGACACTAATACAAATCATTTTCTTTGCCAAACCACCGATGCCTACTCCGCAGTTCTGATTTGTGACTTTCCAACCCAAACTTGTCGAAGTATTGGAGCCGTGTTGTTAAACTGGAGGGGAGTTTGTCTCCTCAAAGGGCAAATATTCAGTCAGTGCGCAGACAGTAGGTTTCCACTGCATAACGAGCCAAGAGCAACAGCGAGCCTGCCTTGAATCTACAGCTAAACTTGTTAAAAAAAGGAAGACGGTAGTAAATGATAAAAAAACATATCCTTATTCGACCTGATACCTGTCACCCAAATGTTCCCCATATGAAAAATTAATCACGCATTCTGTCTTTTATAGAAGAAACAGTCAAACTCCATACAGTGGACCGAACACACAATTCCACAACATCCAACTGCTTTATCAGTTTATTGGCATCTCACAGTGGGCTTCTCATGCTATAGTTTGGACAGCAGTGGGTCCAATCTCCTTCCCAAGTCTTCTCTTTTAAGCACATGTATCACGCAGCTGTGAGCGCTTCAGAGTGACAGCCAAAGTCTGTTGTTTGGGTTTTTTTTCTTCACACAATGTTTGGCCAATGTTAGATAAAGAAAAAAGGCAGAGCCGGAGCTGCACTCAGGAGGGACTTTATTATCTGGAGCTGTTGGTGGTCTCTGTGTTGACGTGAGGAAAGGTCGGGCTGGGTGACAGATATGGGAAAAGTAAAGGAGAGATTAGGTCTTCATTGATTGTCTGAAGGATTAGATACAAGTTTTAATGTTTGAATACACAAGAAAATGCCAATTTAAACATTGGATTTTGACCTATTTTGATGGCTTCCTTTGGGTGATCTGGATTTTGCCAACTCAAACAATAATCCTTTGGATACTAAGAATATAACAATACCAGTCATAATAATATTGTGGGCTCATTTCAGGATACAATTGCATGCTCACATTCCTATAAATACATTGGTTTGCAGTAGCTAAAATACTAGAAGGAACTACATAGACCATGGTGCATTGCTTCATTTCCTCAAACAGGAAAGCTTGAAGATTTTTACCTTTTCTACAATACCATTTGTCTGCCCATAATATCACACCAAATATTGTTCTGTTACCCCGTGAGATTTGAATATTGTTACATCGGTCCAGGCAAGGTTCTCCTGACCAGGATCCTGCCCAGCTGAGATATTGAGACCCCCCCAGGCATAGCACTATTTGGGATATTTGAGAAATGGGAATGCAAATAATATAGAAGAGGGACGGTGGGTCATGGTTCCACAGTGGGTTTTTTTTTTTTTCTTCTCACTCACAGCTCAGAGTCAGGACTATTCACTCAGTGCTGAACACTCAGTCGCTGCCTTCAATCTTCAAAGACCAGTTGAGAGTTTACATGTTTACAATCCCCTTTGGATCACTCACAACACTCTGAAGCAGCTGTGAAATATTTCATTGGGACCTACTTATTTTTTGACAAATATTTTTGATGCATTTTAAGAGAATCTGGAGACTGTTAGCCAAATAATGCAGAAATGAAGCATGTGATGACGCAAGAGGTCTAATCAAACTTTCCTAGACTCTCTCCAGACGCTTCTTCCGGCTAGACCTGCTTTCAGGGGAGCCATTCACATCCAAGGTGATAAGCAAATACAAGTAAATAAAAATAAAAATTACATTTGTAAATGAATGAATACACTCAATTATTTTTTAAATTATAACAAACTACACATGAAGAACTAACCCCGCTCATGCATAACTAACTATTTCATGCAACACTACTTTAGTCATTGGTGTAAAAACGGTGTCCTTTGGGTCTATGAAACACTATGAGGCAGCTGTAAAATATTTTACACAGGAAAGAAGTGGTCTCCAACTTATGACAATATCAATTTGAAGAGTCTACTTATTTTAACATCATTACAATGTTGACATTTTGGGGACAGTCAGAGGATGTAGAAATGGAGCATGTTATGGCATTTTGTAATGACGCAAGTGTGAATATGTCATTGGCTTTATAAACCACCCCAACACAGCTGCTGCGATTAGAAATATTCATAAACAAGAAAAATGACAAACAAAAAATATATAAATGGTAAAAAACTGTAATGAACAGCCAGTATTTAATAAACATTTCTTTTTTACTCATCAAGTATTTATGTTTTAGTTGTACTCTCAAATTCTCATAATTGACCAAGATTAAGGATTTGATATGGTAACAATCCAAAATAAATAAATAAAGAAACATCCCATTATTTTTTTTTTTTTAAATAGATTAAAGGTTTAGTTTGTTTTCACACCTGACACATGATGTCACATGATGTTGCTGTGATGTGTCCAGGCTTTTGCGTGGTTTTTGCGCTGTTTTCCTACCGGTGGAGGCAGGACGACAGTGCCGTCTGCAGTACAACTTCTTCAGGACAGTATCCCAGGTGTGTGAGAGTGAAAAAGCCCCTTCGTCCCAGTTTATAGTCCCGTGGGCACGTTTCCATTTCAATTACCTCCTTAATCTAGCGACGATGTTTGTTGTCCTCTGTCTCAATGATGTTTGCTCCGGCCCAGTCCATAATGTGGTTTTCTCGTTTGCAATGGTCCAAAATGGCCAATTTGAGTTGACCGCAAACATCACAGCTACATCAAGTGACCACAGCAACATCACGTGACCACTCTGAGGAAGGCCGCTAGTGAGCAGTTGAAACTGTCAGGTATGAACAAACTAAACCTTGGTCTGAAAAAAAATAAATAAATGAACATAAGACCAGATAAACCTCATTGTTCTTCTAACTGATTTAATTACCTCACCATTCTCATTGTATCTGATCAACTGCATGGCAAAAGCAGATGCAGTATAGCCTATGTTTTTTACATGGAACTAAATGTATGGTCATAGTTTATTTATTAACTTTAAACCATAACATGACCTGAAGCTACAACTTTGACAGATGGATATATCATGGGTCATTTACTAGGTGAGATTCCCGAGAGAGGGGAGGGAGACTAGGCCGCTGCTTTGTCATACATTCCCATTAGAGAAGTCCTCAAGATCCCCCCGGGCTCATAGACGTTGACAGGACAGGAGTCATCACCTCCTCTGACTCCTGTGCACATGACGAGACGGTGAGTCAGCCTCAACCCCGGTCGGCACGGGTCACAAATGAAGACGTTATGAGAAAAAAATATATATGTTTGACAAGAAACTAGAGTCTTAAAAGTGGGGAATTTGTCTATTGCATATTTCACAGTTACTCAAGGTTTACTTCTTGAGTTGAATTCTGGATTATGCTAAGTGGCTGCAGAGGAGTAGCTAAAAATGTTATTCAAGTTTACTGTTCAAAATGTTATTATCCAAGTAATAGTATAAAGTCGTGATAATCAAGTAGAAAAGACACAAAAATGTTAAGCATAAAATACTATAAGGAATTACTATCTGAATAACTATGTGGAAGTTACATCTGATTTATGTTTTAGAGTGAATGTAATCAGACTGGTGCTGGCAAAGACAACAAACATATAACTTAATTAAACATAGCTTTTTTTTTTTTAGGAACCCACTGAGAATCAATCACATGCCACTGAGGCAGGCACTCTGCAGTCTAGACCACTCCACTAACAAGCAGCATTATGACTAAATCATATCTGAATATGGTGAAAAAAACAAAAGGTAAAAATAATTTAATATGTATATAAACATAATACAAACATGTTTGTTATAAGTGGAACTGGCCAAGTGTGCTAAACAACAAGGCAAACATTTTCAACCTGCTGAATTCCGTAACAGCCTGAAAAACGAACATTGTTTGGCAGGGGGAAAACAGCAGCAGGTATTAACATTGAGTAAAAATTGCCTAATTCTCTCCACATTGATGTCGTTAACAAGTTGAGAACAGCCAGAGGAATAAAACTGGAGTCTCCATCCCTGGCTGCGCATTCAAACTCACTTTACAGCCTCACCGTGAAGTCATAGTCCAGTATGGAACATAAGGTTACAGAACACGCCATATATTCTGGGCTCTAAACGTGTCACATGGTTGAAAATAACACATATTTAATAAACAGAGGAATACAATGCCATTATAATGATTTATATGGTGTATGTGTTTAGTCTGTGAGTAACCTTTCCTGGGGAAGTTGGGGTAAAATGGTGGAGGTGTGTGGGAGGGACATTCCTGGTGGATGATAGCGGGGTTCCTATCACTGATGTGTTCCACAGATGAACATGTCTGGAGGAAGCACACAACAACTGGGGGAATTGTGGGCTTTCCTATTTTCCATCCAGTCTAACCCCCAAATCGTATTCAGTTACAATGGCTCTTAAATGCATGCATTGGGTTTTGCAAGCCAAGACAGTTATATGTTGTTTAGTCTGTTGTAGGCCTATTAGATTAAATCAATGGGTCTTAGGGCATGTTCACACTTGTATGTCCCGGTTTGAGACTAGTTAAATTTTTATGTATACTTGGTTTGGTCCCATTCTAGTCCTGGTTTAGCCCTGGTCTAATCCAGGTTTACCCCCTCTTAAGTCCCAATTTTAATGTGGTGTTTGTGCAAGTGTGAACCCACCCTTTAATTGTCCACACCAAGTACCACCTAAGAAAATATTTGGCCTTGCAAGTATCACCAGATCTAAACCACTACAGCTACTACTGCTACAGTAGTAGCAGCAGCAGAAGTAGTAGTAGTAGTTGTAGTAGTAGTAGTAGTAGTAGTAGTAGCAGCAGCACCGTGCTACTACTACAACCACCCACTATAACTGTTTGAAAATATTTGTAATATAAGGTATAAGTTAATTAACAAACAAGTACTTTTAATCAATTCTTTTCCATAGCGATTATAGTTTTGTGGATTTTTACCAAAATGTCTTTTATTCTGAGCACTCAAATCTTTAACATAGCAAGATAAGACAACTGGCCTTCAGTTTCTTCTTAGCAGTGGCTTTGCATGAGTGCGGCTACCACACAATGTCCACTGTATAAAAATTACCCCACCCACTGTTGGGCCTGTTTCAAGATTAATCATACTTCTTTATTGTTCTAATAAACTGTTTCACAACAAGAGGCTTTTTCTTTACACTTTGGAAGCATTGGACGGGAACAGCAGCTGCAGGCCCACGGCTATATTAAAGTGATTTCTACCATGAAAAGAACACACAGCAGGCTGCATGAGTACATCAATAAATATCAACTCATAATATTGTATTGAACAGGACAAAGAACTTGGATTATTTTCAGTTGGTCTCATTGATTATTCTCACGATTTTAATCAAGAATAGATCACTTTCTCTATACAAAGGTAAGTCACAGCAATGATGTAAAAAACTAAACTAAACTAAAAAACTAAAAAGACCATGACTACTGCTTGTAACTTTGGCAAATATAAAGCGTGCATTGGCATAAATCCTTATAGTATGTATATCACTATGACAGTAGCCTTATAGATATGGCAGTAAATGTACAGATGTGACTTTGTTTGCATTTGTGGTGCTACACACTGTATTTCATATTTATGTGCACATTTACAAACCTGGAACACTCCATCCAGACCAAATGAAGTTATAGACCACAGTAACCCCACCTCCTCCTGCTGCTGCTGCTAAGGTGATTTTCTGTCTGCAAACATCCCTTTTTCCACATCCTCTTTAACTTTGTCTCCTCTGTTACACAACTGTAAAATAAAACACAATTATAAACCAATGGGTACACACACCAGTTGAGTGTCGTTTGCTATAACCTATCCCATAATGGGGAAAAGATGTTTAAAAGTTTGTTTGAGTTGAGCTGTCTCCATTTCTTGTAACAACAGAAACATGTCTGTGGTTAGGTGAGTTGGCCCATACAGCTCGGCAGGCCTGACCCTCTTCCTCCAGAGATGATCTTGTGGTTTTAAAGCCTTGTTTAGCAGCTACTGCTAGTCAGCATTGTACAGCAGACTCCTACATCTCCTTACCCAAGACAAGAATAAAGTATCAGTCATGGGAAACTTATTTTCCCTCTCAAAATGAGCTTCAGTTTATGTAAAATCTAATCCTGTTATTTAAAGGTGCACTAAGCAACTTTTCTGATGGGGGGCCAAATCTGCTTGTCTCCATTTAGTTGTTTTTGTTTTATCTGAAATGATCCACAGCATGACAATAAATCGATGTAGCTTGCATTTATTCACTGACAGGTGTTTCTATTGCTCAAAAATACATCGAAAGACAGGGCCACCTCTTAGCAACTTGGCCCAGTGGTGTCACCTGCTTGTCTCCATGAAGATAGATACTTTTATTGTCATACTGTGGAACATTAAAGCAATAATATTTCTTCATAGACAAGATTTTATTGCAGGCACACTTTATTGCATTGTGTGTTAACAACTGCCTTAACAAATGAATGTTGCTGCAAGAGTTCTTTATTATCTAATCTCTTACTTCACAACTACTTACTGCAACACCATTAACTACCATTAACCGCAACTATTACTATTAGCACAATTACTTCAACTATGCACTGCGATAGTATTGTTAAATTCTTCCAGGAGTACATTCCAGTGCACTAGATTCTCACCATGGGCCCAGTATATATGAACAACATAACTAAATGAGTGCCATATTTTATTGAACTGAACTGTCCCCAATAAACAACACAAGTGCCTATGACTCTATTAAACATGCCGTGGGATGGAGGATCAAATTATAAGATTTTATAAGACAGCTGTTTACGGGGAGGTCCATTTCCTCCTCACTCATCATTCACATTTAAAATACATTGTACCTATCTGTAGAGACACACTTCTACCCATGTGTTCCTTATTACCAAGCACTATCCAACGATGTGAGAGGAGGAGAGGCTAGCAGATGTTATGGTGTTTTTGAGTCTAGCTTGGGCCAATTGTGCAATGGAACCCTACTGCGCCCCTCTCCCATCTTCTGGCTTAAGTTTAGTCCCTGCACAGATTGTTAATAATGGTCAGTCTGTAATAAGCCAGCACTGAGTGATTCCTATGGCTAATCCTGGGCTTTCCACTGTATCTGCCTCATGTTACAGTACAACTGCAAGAACATCTGCCAACCCTGCTGACAAAAAAACCCTCTTTCTCAGTGCTAATATTGCAACTTTGCAGGTGCCGCTTCCAGGCCAAGTGATACATCATATATGTGGAGATCTGCATGAATGTTTTTCAAGATATTCTGAGCAATGAAACACCTGTGACTGGGTGTAATGTCATACTGTGGAACATTCCCGGAAAAACATCTCCAAGAAGACTGGCAGGTAGTGGACCCCTCACCAGAAAAGTTACCAAGTGCAAAAGCTCTTAAGCTCTGCAAAGCAAGTTGATGTGTAAATAAAACATAACAGCAGTGATGAAAGGGATACAGCTTCCAAAGTGGATGTCTCACCTTGAAGACAGGGCGAACAGTCAGCTTGCATGTTGTTTGTCAGAATCTGCAGCATTCTCTTCCACAGTGATGTAATCCTAGGACAAAATTCACAAAAATATTTCATAAATGCATCATTCCCAGTCCTTCCGTCTGAACTGGCTGCCCTTGTATCCCTGTGGGACTCTTATGAACTTTTCCAGATCCAAAGGGTAGAAAAACTGCGTCTATAAATATTGGAATGATGCCTAATGCTTATCGTGGGGATAGCGCAAGAAACTACTGCAGCATCTACCATACAAGTCGTTTGGAGTCGCCCTTGTCCAAATTCGGTGAATTTGAATGAAATCAAACAGAATATAACGAATAACAAATGTACTATCAGTGTTTCAAATATTTACAGTACATGGCAATAATTTGACGTCTGATTATAACTAATCTTCTATGTAAAATTAATGGTAGTAGGAAAATTATGTTGATCTTAATGGATTATTGAAATTACTACTATTTATGTATTAGAAAATTATCTTACTCTGATATTATATATTTTTTTGCATTCGCATTTGTAGGCGTTAAAAAATAAAATAAAATATGGCAGAGATATATGTATGAATTTTTTTAAATGCTATTGTTTATTAGAAATGTTATTGATGCCACAGATACTCAGTGTTATGATGAATATTTATAGTGGTTACATAGAAAATAGGTTGACATCTTAATATGAGTAATTTTCCCATAGCACAATAATGTTAAACAGAAGCCAAAGAGAAAGATCTAGTGAACAGGATTTCCTAAACATACTGTTACCAAGATAAAATCGTTGCAGACGCAGACGTCCTTACCAATATCCAAAAGCCAATTATTATTTTAAAAATTCCCCTGCTTTCTTTGGATAGGGACACAGAGGGGCCGCAGTGGGACCCCGTGGTAGGGTAGGAGAGGAGAGGTTCTCACTGGTGCAGAGGTGACTCAGCAGGCACACTTCCACTGGAGCGTGAGAGCGGCTGGACACCAGCCCAGCCCCCGGTCCAGTCAGACCACCGATGGTCAGAGAGAAGAGAGGAGTGCTGCTGCCTCCAAGTGACTGGAAGGGAAGAAAGTACAAGTCACACGCCACACAAATCATCCAAAGTAATATATCAAAACCTCAGCTGGATCATAAATTGTAAATAATAAGGACATCCAGTAAAAAATGTATTGTAAGCCCCAATGAATGATTTGTGGGAGTCATTTGACAGAAAAAAGAACAGTTAAAGGGAAGAAGCTGTTGACGCCCAAACCAATTTTGAGCATATTGTTGCCCCAAAAAGTTTGGTTTTAGGTTATAAGCCTCCTAAACCTTCCTATGAAAGGAAAATCAATAAATGAACATTCAAAAAAACCACAGAAAAATCCACCAATGAAAACCCATTCGCTATTTATTTGCCTACCCCAAAAACCCCACACTGCAGCTTTAATGTGGTCCACTCCACTCTTGGCCAAGAAAAATGCTGCTTCTTGCGTGCCTACCGTTGATATTGGAAGTTCCTATTTTCCCTGCACTTAAATAAAGAGTGTACCCCTTACTCCTAAAAGTGCTGGGACGTCGACTTCCACAGCAGATGGAAAAAGTGAGCGCAGAGTGGAAAAAGTTCCGGCTATGGTTTGAACACTTCTAATTGAAGCAGACAGTGCTGGGGTCCACAGACAAGGATCCCATTTTGTCTTTATGGCAGACTGGGCAGCCCTGCAGCCTGTGGATAAATAAATCAATACAAGCTGCTTAAAGGTGTAAAAGTGGTTCACAAAGTATAAAACAATATTTAGAGAATGGAAATCTAATAGAACATTTTACTAACTTAGTAAAGGCAATAGGGGTTGTTTGGTACAGATGTTCACAATGTCACAAGTCCACAAGGCAAAGGAGTGCATATGACAGAATCTTCATTCTTCAAGTCTTCATTGGTTATTTTTCTGCTGTTTAAAGTTGATTGGAGTGGTTATGCCCCTTAGGCAGGGTGCACCTGGAATATTAGACACAGGCCTGACATAAGGAGATACACAAATCTTCTAAAATGTCAATCATGATATCATTTTTACAATGGACAAACCCATCAAACCCCATGTGGATCTATGGAAGAATGCAGATCAGATTTGGTTACTCACGGATACTCATATAATAATGTAAAATAAACCATTAAACGCAAACGTAACAGTTTGCAATTATCATCAATTATATTCAACACCACAAATCATGGAAAAGTGAAATGTTATCGTGTGTCACAATCCAAGATTGTTCCAGTTACAATCTTCTGGGGAGAAGTTGAAATTACAAAGCAATGAATATTTCTTTGGCACATCATGATATCAAGTTAGGTTTGTATGATTTGGGTCTGATTTTGGAAAGACATTGGATTGATTAAATCATTTTGCACTGGGAAATCGACACACCTCCCTTTTCCTGTACTTAGTGAGTAGTGAGTATAGACCACCGCTTTGTTCTGGTTCATGTTACATTTAGGACACAATAGTTGTCAAAACCATTTTAGTCAATGCTTGTATCCTTATTGTCTTAAATTATCACGCACTTCATTTGGTTAGATGAAGCAGCTACATTCTAAGCCTAAATTGTCTGGATAATAATAGCTTAAGCCAAGAGTTGAACAAAAGGCAAACATGCCCAACGCTATAAATCTCCAAGTACTGCTTACCAACTTGTACTAGGTTAACTAAGGCCAAAGTGTGCACGTAGCAGCTTTGAGAAGCCTGGAAACAATGCAAATTCCAACAGTGAACTTTCCTATGGGTAATTATCTCTGCCAGTAGTTCCTGTTTCGTGCAGTGGTCATGAACATTTGGGGTTTTTGTCTTTGAACCAAAATGAAAGAGCATTACCCCATCAGCTATTGGGGTGCGCTCTCATAATGGTTGCCAGGAATCAAGATGATGTTTTTGAGCCGTAACTCTTAGCTCCTCTTGAATGAGATGGGGCGACACTGATGGAACGGTGGGAAAAAGGATTGCACACAAAAGCTAAAAACAGACTAAACATCACTGGAAGAATGTCGACACCACAGGGTCGATGGCCTAGCAGTACAACATTTTTGAAAAAACATAACATAAAACATAAATCAATGTGAATTTTATTTTTGTCTTGCTGAAGAACAAAGGTACTGTCCATTAAACCATAACTTTGAATAATCCAAGCTAATAACATCATGTTTTTGTTATTTGACTTTTTAGTTTATCTAAAAAGAGCACACATAAAACCTACAATTATAAGGGGGATTTAAGGGAGAGTAGGCAATTGGAGGTAAAAAAAAAAAAAAAAAAAAAAGAATTTTTTTTTTGGCAAAATACCTGGGGAATAATAACCATGTGAAATTTATGGAAAGACTCACACAAGGTCCAAACTCATTCAAACTTCAAACTTGTTTCAAATGACATACCAAAATACCCTTTATCACTGAATTATTAAGATCAAAAACAGAATTACAAAAGCTATATAGCCCTCTCAAACATGATCCAATTAAAAGGCAAAGCTAACAGAGTGGATCACTGTAACAGCAAACTCATTCTATTTTGGCATCTGCACAGGGAAGCCTAGCATGACCAAGACTTTTCCTTGTGCTGTGTCTGCCCATTAACCACAGCACAGCGGTCACCCAGCCCTAGGCCAGTTGTATCTCATATCCACACTTTTATGGTTCTAGTGGCTGCAGGGGTTACGCTACTCTCCAATGAACAAGCACTTTCCCTCTTGGTGGTCTGAGCCCTTTGTGACCTTTGCACTCTTGTACCTTATTAGGGAGTTTGCCAACATTCTCAACACAAGACGGTCTCTGCTGAAGAATTCTGCACAATTCATGCTTCTGTTTGAGAAATGTCATCACCGCATTGCATTTTTATTTAAACGTAAGCCCTTACCCCTGCGTACTGTGCTATGAGAGACCGGATACTATGGGCGGTAAAACCATACAGCCTCCTCTGTTAGCACACTTTCAAATTTCAGTACCTTGCACTTGGCCAGCACTATCAGCAGTAGTAGTTATATCCGGGCATGACGTCATGTGTACATAGCATGTTGCACAGTTAACAGCTCTTTGGCCCCAGCAGAGTTCTGGTGAGGGGAATGCTTCTCATTAAACGACACATCCTGACTCACTCTCTAATTTAGCATTAGAAATGGGCTTGTAAGGCTCAAAATAGAACATCGGCCACAGTTATAGAAGAAAGTCTGGGAGATTATAGAAGGTTCCCATGCAGGAGTTCTGTGAGGTCTCAACAGTGTGGAGATTTGGTTCACATCTGTGATCCTGATGCCAACGTGATGACTTGCTCAAATACTTTTTTATTGGGGACAGAACATTTGATTACATTACAGCAAACATTTTTGGATTCCCATGTTTAAATGGAGAAAATGACGCATGGGTCAGTTAAATGACTCATTATTTCACAAATCTAAATGCGTTTGAATAGCTGGGGCAATATAATGCTATGCCCTTGGTCATCTCGAGACATTTTATCCAAAACCATCTTAAACATCGCCTGACTGAAAAAAAAGGAAAAAAAAGTCCATGTTTACTCAACTGGTACCCAACAATGAGTAAAATGTCCCACAGAGGTCAGCAGATGGAGCAGTGCTGTCGTGAACCCAAATAAAAAGAGAGGAAAAGTACTCCACAGTGCCCCAGTACAGCACCCTCGTTACATAATCATTATTGATGTTAAATGCTGTGCAGGCACTAATAAAGGATTAAGTTCAGTAATGACCTGCAGTCAAATGGCTCAGCCAAACCAAAACATTCAGAAGCAGAAACACACAGGGGCAAATGTGTGGTGCCTGAGGATGAATGTGCAGGATAAGCCTTTAAACCCGATCTGTGCAGAGCAAAGGGGAAAATAAATACAGTAAGTGTTGGCTCAGGTGATGGATGAGAGCTGCCAGCCCTGTTGTTACTGTTAAATGATGATTCCAATTAGACCCATTTTGACACCTCTATGGACTCACACTATATCAGGAGGCTGGGGCATAAAGACAAACTACTTCTGAGATATACTGCCTGGAATGCAAGTAGTAATTATTAAATGTAGTGCAGTGTTGTAGTGTTGCACACAAGTTCAAAAACCTCCTTCTGTTCCCTGAAAGGAATTTTGGCTTGTGGTGAGGTGTTTATTATAGGAACAGCTTTTGTACAAATTTGGATAATACTTCCTTTGAAACCATTTCTGTTTTTTGTCAAGTGCAAGGTATAACTGAATTTTCTAAACAATCTCCAGTCTTTTTCAGCATAAACTGTGCAGGGTCTGTGGAGTGGTCTGCAGTCAAACTAAAGGTGCCTTTGTTGGCTGTGCACTGTTGTTCTTTTAAATGAAGCACTAAACCTCACTTTCCATGGAGCTGACTCTGAGGCCCAGACAGGCCGCTCCTCCACGGGACAGGCCCAGTACCTGCAGGACGACATCAGAGTGACTCATAGTATCCACACGAACATGCCTTCCACTAGCATTCATGGCTGGATCACTAAATCATTATGCACATGCTTAACAGAGCTCCAACAGTGCCGTAATGCACTATGCAGCATTTTGTAATGGACTTACTATAAAGCTCTCATTTTAGCCAATGACTTACATACAGAATTAAGCAAGGCAAAAGCACAGTACATATAAGAGGGATACAGTCAGCCTTCATACATACTGATAAGTGAATAGTGAACAAAAGTCACATAATGAGTTGATCTCTGAGGTATAAGTGTATCATGTTGAACACTACGGTTGGTTGAACTTCAAAGCCCCACAGTAATTACAGTGTGCGTAAACAAGTCATATTCAGAACACACATTTACATTTCCATAATGTTACTGAGGCCCATGGTGCCTTGAACTCTGAAGTGGAAAGAAAAAAATGCATGACAGATCTTTGCAACAGTGGAAAAGATCTCTAAGTGCTGCCACATGTCCATGTAGACATCAAGCAACCATCATGTAAGAGGAGAGAGCAGACAAGCCCTGATACGTCCCTGTGGTCTGCCAGAAGACTGAAATGAAATTACCATTCGGCTGCCGTGATTGTGGCGTTGGTGAACCTGGGCAGTGGTTTAAACTCACGTGTTTTGTTTCACACGGATCTTCTGACCCAGCCATGAGATCCCAACCTGTGGTTTTATTACTCTACGTTACATTAAAGAGCTGTTTTATCGACCAAATCTACAAGAAATCGATTGAAGCCTTTAAATTGACTTCTTCCCTGGGTGTTTCTTTTATAAAATATAGCACTCCATTAACTCATGCACCATTATAAAGTTTTAGTACGAGTCACATTCTGACCCACTGATCCTGAAGCAGCTGGGGGCCACACCTGGGACCTACCAGTGATGCACTTCTCATCAGAGCATTGGACACAATGGTAATAAAGACCAGACGTGGTTCATGCCACATCTGCCCTGCCCCCACAAGCAACAGTCACTATATTCTTACTGACAC
The DNA here is from genome assembly GCA_000787095.1 of Periophthalmodon schlosseri. Lineage (NCBI taxonomy): Eukaryota > Metazoa > Chordata > Actinopteri > Gobiiformes > Gobiidae > Periophthalmodon > Periophthalmodon schlosseri. The sequence goes on from KN475190.1 coordinate 28,387, forward strand.
CAGGGCACCACCACGACCTCCAAACCTGTTCAAACTGTACTGCATAGCTTTCTGTCACTGACTGTTTAGCTACTGTAAATCACAAGTACTGGTGCTAAGTACTTCTGTTGTGCACAATTACCTGGGCAGGCTCCTCTTGTTAAATCCTCACCACCAGAAAAAGTACCCCTGAACATTTCCACATAAGACTCAGGAGAGGCAGGTGTGGCAGTAAAGACCATCCAGAACAAGCCTGCAGATCTGAGAGTGCTTACCATCAGTCATTACTCCAACCTACTAATTTGCACATCTCGCTACATGGCCGTAAAGCTGTCTCAGGATTTTCAAAGACACCCCATCACGCACCTCTCCTCTGCTTCGCTCAGAACTTAAAGTGAAAACATGTGCAAAAGAAAAACGGGTTTGTAATGTAAAAACTCTCACGTCGAATGGTACGAATGGAAGAATGGTTCAACAAAAGTTCTATCTCACGTGTTGATAAGCAGAGATGGAAAAAAAGATTGCTGCAGTGCCGTTTGAATATTTAAAGGGTTGTGAACGGAACATGGAAAAGAACTGAATGAATTGCAGATGGTTTTACATATGGACTAAAATATTTTGGAGGTCATGATATTGTTGAGATACTTGATATGTTTACTTGCTGTATCAATTAGGCTTTTTGTTTTTTAGCTTTCCATTGTGGGGTCATTTGGGGAAATAATCAGATTCCCTGCGTGCACCGTATTTTAATTTGGCATTGATTTTATTCCCTGATGCAACCACTTTAAATTTGTCCTGGAAAGTTGCTAGAAAGTTTGCTTATTTTCTGTTATTATCAAGACAGTGATATAAAGGAATGAATGTCTGCTATTTGTCAAATTGTGATTTTTTATTGTAACACTGATGGTGGATTCTTGCAACTAAAGGCCAGACACAGCACATTGTTATCTGTACCAAGTCTGCTAATTAGTAAGACTGTAAAAATGTAATTGGAAAAATTTGACCTGGAATTAGCATGAACCTAAGTCATAAGGTCAGAGTAATGAAGTCATTTGTAATCATTTAGCCCTTTGTTGTTCTTTCAAGCTAGTGTCAAATGGTAACTTTTAAATTGCCATCACTCTGTAATTATGTCTCTGTAGTTAAACTGGCTAAACTCACTAGCCCTATAGCAAATAAGCAAAATTGTTTACTAAACCATATTTTTTGCCAATGTTCAAGCTTGTTTTGCTGTCAGCGATATACAGTAGGGAAGTAACTAAATACATGTACAGAAAATACATATTCAGAATACGTATTCTGAATAACTGTATTCTGATAACTGAGTACAGTTACTTTCCTAAAAGCAAAGGAATACATTGGGGTAGTTGGGTTCAAACTGAAAAAAAGAAAAAAAAAGAGTGAATCCATTCATTCTAACAATTCAGAATACAGTACTCTGATTGGACCATGTATCAGATTATGTTACAAATATATATTTCAAAGTATTCTTCCCAACACTTGCTATACAGTAGCGGAAGTAACACCGTAAGTACTTTACCTTATCACTACTACCAAAGATTTCTCTGCTGATCACTCGTGGTCAATCCTAGACAGAATTTTAACAGTATAAATGGACACAGACTTTCCAGTGGGATCTGTCAGTGGGGGATGAGCAAAAGTCTGCTGGGCAGCTTCCAGTTGAGGAAGACTCTGGATTAGAGCCTCTGCCAATGGGATAATTCTCCACACATGTGTAGGGAGCCCAGCGTAGCACCCACTCAGCTTTATAGACACACACTACCGCATCTAATTCCTCTGCATTAGGGGAAGATTAAAAGGATTTTGTAACAGGGCAGCCTCTGAGGTACAGTAAATGTGGTGAGGTGGCACATAATACAAATGTCATGCCCATATCTTCAACTTTGACAGGTCTATTACTAAATATTACTGTAAATGCATGCAAAATTGAGCTCCCTATATATATATATATTGTATTCTCTGGTTATGGCTTTACTTTTTCACACTGCAGTGTCAAGTTCAGTATTTGGCATTAGGAGAAAATACTGACCAATTAACAGGCCCTCTACATCTAGTCTGCATTCATTTACCTATTTCCATGCTGTGTAATTCTCTTTTTCCATTGATTCTTTATTTTCATTTTACATTTCTTATTAAAAATATACAAAGAAAGCAAGGAAACAGTGTAATGTGTTGTTTTCTTTTCAATAGAGCATGACTGAGTTGCCCTTTATTGATCTATCTCTCTCTCTCTAGCATCACTAGCATTTATAATATTTATTAAAACCATGAGATGTTCAGATGTTTTTAGAGATTGTACAAAGTCTAGTTTATTTATTACCCTGGCTTGTTCGAGTGCAGATCTAAAACTTGCTGAAATGCTCGACTCATCCCATGATTGAAGACACAACTGTAGCAGCCATCTTGATTTCAGCGATGACATCATGTAGACAGTGAAGCCCAGGATGTGTAAGAACAGATGTAGCTGTTCGCAGGCCTCACTCAGCCTCTGCCGATCGCACATGACTTATGAAGGAGCCATGCTTGTGCTAGTCCCATGGTAACACAGTGCATTCTCCTCTGGGCTCAACGCAGAAGCACCCGAGCCACACATGACACTCTGAATTACTGCGATGGATGAGTTATCCAACCCATACTGTTGTACTTAACTACTGCACATGATTCAGGAGGACCTTTGGAGGTTTAAGTAGACAAGAATGGATGAATATCAGGTCATGTTGGGAGTAAAGTTCTTGAATTAAAGATGTCTACCTGTGTAGTCCTATACACCTTATTCCTTATTGTGGCCCAACCTCCTTGTCAAAGCCTGATCTCGTCAGATCTCAGAAGCTGAGCAAGGTTAGTACTTGGATGGGAGACCGCTGGGAATTCCAGGTACCAAAGTGGGGCGTCAGTGGCGAAAATTGTGGTTGTGTCCTTAGGCAAGGCACTTCATACACATTGCTTAGTTTGAAAGTGGAGTTTGTGTGAATGTTGGTGATGGTCAGAGGGGCCGATGGCACAGACTGGCAGCCTCACTTCCAACAGTCTACCCCAGGGCAGCTGTGGCTACAGTAGTAGCTTACCACCACCAAGTGTGGAGTGAATGAATAATGCACAAAATTGTAAAGCAACTTTGAGCTTCTGGAAAAGCACTATATAAGACTAAGGCATTAAAAATATATATTATTATTCAGAAAGTTGGGACTGCTGCGACACCATTAACTGTAGCCCTTGTTTCAGTTGTGTGTGATTTTAAATAGAGCTGCCAATCTCAACAGCAAATCAATTATATGCAAACTGCATTTTCAAAACCATTCAGTTATAAAATGATCTCATTGTCTTATCTGTTTTCTCAAGTTAATAAATGAATGTTTTCATAAGTATTAGCACATGCTAATCACCAAACTGAAATGCAGGACTGTCCAGACTGGATTGGTGACACAAATTACAACAGATTTAATTGCTGACAGCTGATGACAGTATAGATGATAGAGAATACATACAAACAACTTGAAGGCATCATCCTTCTAAAATCAAAAGACTGACATTTGAAGGCCGGTCATCTTGTGTAATAAAGGCACTGTGGCCAGCCATGCCAGATCATTGGTAATACTAATATATTGGCTTTGCAAAACACAAGCTTTTATTGTTCTGAGAATAGTTACGCATCAGCTTTCACCCACTCACTATAAATGTCTATAACCTCTAAGTTTATTTTACCAGATACTGTCAAAAATCAATAAACTCCCACCAACTGTGTGGTCAGAGTGCCCCTGAATGCACCGTGGCCTCCCTCCCCCTTCAACTCCCCTATCTGCCCCTATCATTACACTGTACTCTGCAAATGGATATTAATGATGATAATGAAGGCTAGGATGATGGGCCTATTTAACTGGAATGATGCAAACACAGATTATCTCCTCAATTTAACTTCAGCTTTTGGACAAACTGGAAATTGGTTGATTACATTTGTTGTGATGGCATTCTTCCTGCGTAAGACTAAAACATCTGGACTTTTATGAGAAACTGAGACATGTGTCTATGTGCCTGTTTTATGTCAACAATGACGAAGCAGGGGGTAATCCAGGTAACAACATATCTTGTCCTTAAGTGTATTTTCCAGCACCAGAGATCCAAAACAACCCAAGACGCAGACCTATAAGAGACATATGCTTAAACGTTTCACTGTGGTTAAGGGCGAGTGCACATTTTCAGATTTGTTTGTGGCTTTAAAGAAATGCTCAACTGGATCTAGGCTGGGGAATCATCAAAACTCAGTTTGCCAACACACATCGTCAGCACAAATTTTTATTGTTCACAACACAAGAAACTTAGGATAAAATCACAATTCCTTACTAGTTGACAGAAACATGGGAAGACATACATAATCATTCAACAGGGCTGTACAAAGTTTGAAAAATAACTAAAGAAACAAAATTGCTGTTTTTTGGGCAACAAATTTGGTTTCAAATCAGAATTGCGTTTAAAGTGCACATTTCCAACCTAAAAGCATTAACATTTACGAGAGTACAGAAATGAACTGTTGTTGGCTAGCATTCACGATTCACCACAAGAAGGTTTAAAGTTTGATTCCCGGGCCTTTCAGTGCGGAGTTTGCGTATTTCTCCCTGCGTCTGAGTGGGCTTCCTCTGGGCACGTCGGTTTCCCCCATCAACCCTATACATGCACCATAGGTACAATCCTCCAGCTAAGGTAGTCCTGACCAAGCCTAGCTCAAGATCTAGAGATGAGACCTGGGTATTGCACTGCGGTGCCCACTGCTCCTGAGGTTGCCTGGGGGCATTGAAGGATGGGTCATATACAGAGGACAAAGAAAGTGTACCTTAAGTTGTTTTCTATAAAAGGAGAGATTTGTTCTTTGCAGAGGACATTCTATCACCAAAATAATGACTCTTGAGATTTGATAATTGCAAGAATTACAATTCTCGTTTTTTGCATGCATTTGAATGAGAGGAACACTAGTATCTAATTATTAGAGCACTGTTTATCATCTAACTCATAACTGAACCCTCATTATGAGAAGCAACTGCACAGAAAATGTTACATCTAACACTGTTTTCCATTTTATGAACTACCACATATTCTAAATCCTTAACCTTTGACTAATGCGGACTAAACTAATTAAGTTGATTTTGAATAACACGCGCTTTTAAGTATTTGGCTATGGTATCCTTATCCATCATCATAATGGCAGGAAAGTGTGCCTCAATGACAAGACTGCCAAAGTAAACAGTAGCAAGTAATGGTCTTTCCAGGTAAAGTTTTTGCTTGAAGAAGTCAGGCTTTATTGTAAAGTTTGGTCAGAGCACTTTCCTCTTTATACAAAATGCTCTATCCACAGATCACAGGATACAGTATAATTTATGACAAACTTAGAGCAAAGAAAGTACTTTTAAAAGAGTTCTCATCATATGTTTGGATAATTGGTGAAAAAAATGCAAGAACCACTGTCTACGTAGTGCATTTATTCTGGCAATGCACAAGTCCAGAAGTCTCCATCTGGTTACTGTCCTCATGGCAGATCATGACAAAACTCAGTTATTCACAATGATGGACTAAAACTGAGCAGAAGACTGTTAGCCAATACAGACTCTCATTCCTAATTTTTACTATTCACCCCCAAAGGAAACCCTAGCAGCTCAGTTCTGCAATATGCTTTGTCACCTATCAATCAAACTACCAAAAGCACTGTCAGATCTTAAAATAAAACAACCTTAAGACAGCTGAATAAATATCAAGCCTTTTCAGAAACTTGTTTAGAGTTTGGACTTTTCACATAACCTTGCCGTGCCTTTTGGTTTGGCTATTTTAAGTTTTCCACCTCTTCTTAGCTAACGGCTGCATCTTCTTTTATGACAGGTCACGGGGAAAATTTGTCATGATTTAAAACTTTGGCTGTTCTCATGTGCACATGCAGCACCTATCTAAGCACCAGCCACCTACTAGGTTTTATTTTGTAATTGTTCAGGAATTCTCATCAAGCCCATGTTGAAGTGATCAACATGGATTGCATATTCACTCTATGGGGAATGCGCCACTGGACTGGGGCAGCTTGGATTGGCTTTAGCCCACAGAAGACCCTTGGGATTTCCATAAAGTCTTTGTACATGTACGTTTTTAAGGGTTTCTACAGATGCGTGAGATATTTAATCCACTGCTAGCTTCAGGCATTATGTCAGACACCTCCTATCAAAACACAGAGCTCACCACGATACAACTCAGCCCACAGTCAAACCTGATTCTGGCCAGGACACACCACTCACCACCTAACAATTTCTGATAGAGCACATGACCTCTGGAAAACTCACTTAAGCCTATAGACTCTTTTAGTCCTTGTAGATTAAGGGAAAAATGTGCAGTGAAATAATTGCCAGTGCCTTGTTGGAGACATACGAACAAACAAGCATTTACTTATTCATTCACTAGGGACAATTTGGAATGGATTCACCTACCACACTGGTGTCTTTGGGTGCTTTTTGTAGGAAGCAGGAGTATACTTTTAGGCATGCAGACTGGAAAGGCATGAAAATATATTCTGCAAATAACTTTTAGAAAAAGTATTTTGCCTCAGCTAAATATTACAGCTAAACAACAAAAAACAATCACCACAAATCCCACTTTAATAATTAAAGTATGCATAAACAATGCTATCAGAGCTGATAATTACAACTGCTCTATTACATCTTTATTTTGTACATGCATGCATTTTCACTTACGCCCACAACTACTATAAATTTCCCATGTTCCATGGAAGACAGCAAACACTGGGGAATTTTAGAGGACATTTAGTGCTCCATGTGCTCTTGCATGGTTCATATTTTGCATGGCCATTTTTTTTGCACTAAACCTTATGAGTCGTCAGGAGTTATAAAAAGTGAGTAGGGGACCATGCTGGGAAATTAAGCCGGGATTTGTCAGTTTTCCTGTTCTATCCGTTTCCACAAAATGCTGGAGGAGGTTCTTTCCATTTGTTGTCCACTCCACAGCTGATGATTTAGGTGGTAAGAGCTTGCGGCCAGTAGCTCTGAGGCAGAGCGGTAACAGCCTGTTGCTCATTACCAGTCAGGCCTTGGGAACGCACTTTCCCTCTGCGATGGAAGACATTTCTATTCCATACCCAAGACACACTGAAGTCTTTTCAGAGGTCATAAAATCCAGACTTGTTCTTTCCTTTGAAATCAATTCTGCGGGATCAAGAAATGCACAAATACAGTATATGGTTGGTGTAAATTGCAGCCTGCAGTGATGCGCCCAGGCCAAAAGTGTTAGTCATACTGTATGTGGGGACATATATATGGGGTGTACA